>JAAEAF010001727.1:0-150807 GCA_011037195.1 Triatoma infestans
TTTTTAATTATACCTTTCAATATTAACCCTCCCCCATAAACTTGCATAGAATCCATACCAAGATTTCCTTTCAACATAGTGAAACAGTATTAAATTAGGAACACATTTAATAAATCAATTTATTAAGATGTATGCCTATTCACAAATATAAGTACCAGGAAAAAAAAAAAAAAAAATACCCGACACTTGGTTTTGGAAATCATTAGCGAATTTCTCATGATCAGACACATAATCTGAATTGCTGCCTGTTAATTCAATTTTATTGGCGAGCACCAATGCTTGGCGGGCACTTCGGTATCCGCAAACACCGGGTTGTGGTCCGCTGGTCTACACACTAGTAGACATTGCAGTGCCCGGCACTTCGATACGCAATAAATTCGAAAAATAGATTCAAAAAAGCAGTAATAATAATAATAATAATAATAATAATAATAATAATAATAATAATAATAATAATAATAATAATAATAAAATATGTTGCTGCTTTTTGTTTTAATTGTTTTATTTTAACTACATAAATAAATATGCAACAAGTAAATAGGCTAATAGGAGATATAAACAATGACGTGATGGTCATCAATGGTAGTTATCCAGTGATAACTACCATTAGTCACCCAGAAGGCCAACGACGATTCAGTCGCTTGCAGGATTGCCTGGACGTGTGGTGGAGGAGAGGGTTTAGGCGAGAGAATTGGGATGAAGGAGTTTGCTGTGGAATTTCTTGTACCGGAGCTTTGCTATCTCGTGGACAAAAGAAATCTTCAGATCTGTGTGTGTATTGTATGGTTAGAAACGTAATAAGGAGCAACGACTATGCCTCGGTGTATTTTGGACTGCAGGGTTTGTATTCTGTTGAGGTTAGTACGTTTTGTGTTTCCGCAGAGTTCTAGTCCGTAAATCCAGATGGGCGCGAGTAATGAAGTATACAGTCGTCTTTTATTCTGTAGAGTGAGTTTGGAGCGCTTATTTGAGGAGTCTAGAAAGTATTCTGAAGCGGTTCTTGAGGGAAGTCCATTTAAGTTTGGGGCGTGGGTTCCAGTTTAGTCGCTTGTCTAGGAACATATCAAAATTGTAATGGCAAGATAGAGAATTAAGAGAGAGAAGACAGACCTTCTCTGGTACTCTCTGACTTAAGCAGGCTAGAGTGGGAGAACCTGTTTATAAGCCAATGAGAATCTACCTAACGACATATATACATATACATCGATCAGATACAACCATACATCGCATCGTGTCATATCTGTACTCTCACCTTTTATTCTATAAAATCATTACAAGTCCAGTACAGTTTGTGTAAACTTATAGCTATATTATGACAGTGTCTTCTTATCTCGTTTAATTAATCAACCTAAATTCTCCCCTTATCAACTCCATTATAAAAAATATTGTCATTAGAAATCTTCTTTTTAAGCTTCTGTGTGTCAGAAATTTTTTTCTAACAAATATATTGGGTATGTAGGTATGTAGGTAAATATTTATATATATTGTGTGTGTGTGTGTGTGTGTTTGTGCTTGTATGTGAGTGTATATTTTTTCTTTTGCTAGTAATTAGGAAGTTATTGCGACGTGTCAAAAGTTTCGAAAATTTCACCGAAAAACGATATTTTGAGGTTCCTTACAGAATAAGTTTATTTTTTTAGAATTTTCTTTTTACATTTTCTTGGAAACTGCAATGATTTCCATTAAACTAGCAATGCTAACTGCGCGATTACAATAAACCTTTCACTTTTATTTGTAACATTTGTCCAAAAAAAAAAAGATTTTTAAATAATCGTACAGAATTTTTGACGTGTTAAATTTCATGTGGATATGTTCAATATTATTGGCGCGCTACTATAACTCTTCTCTAAATTATACAAGATAAACTTCTTGCAATTCATTCTTGTATAATATATACAGTGTTCAGTAAGTCTAACTTACATCTCTTAACCTAAAGTTTCTTCTGTCCAACCCCTAAAAAACATCCTCTGCATAGCGTTAAATTACAAATATTATATCTCGTTGATTAAATATAATTGGCGCTCTATTCTGTACTATAATGGAATCGCTCTTCTACTGCCTTCTTGGATATTTACATCGCCTTTATATTTATGTTAAAATAAATTCATAAAATTTGAAAATTAAAAAAATTGTATTAAAAATTGTATTAAAGATGATAGTGAGTGAAATTAGTGCTTCACATTACACGGTGTTTTGGGGAAGGGGGGTTTACGAGAGTCTGTAAATTTTGCTCACATCTTCATTCACTACCGTCAAAATATCATCTGCAAAAATACAAACATAAACTTCATTCAGGGTATCTTAGCTTAAGTTTATTTTTCATACAGGTTATCATTTCGATTTTATATCATCGACTTCACGATCAATTATCTGGGCAACATTTTTTCGCTAACTGCGCTAAAAATCAATCTCCAAAACGCGAAATTCCTGCAACGGAAACATCTGAATGTAGCATTAGCGACTTTTTTTTGTAATTTTTTACTTTTTTGCGATTTTCTCAAAAATAGCTCCGACACGATTTTCTTAAAACTTGTAACATCAACCACACATATAAAGAGCTACAACTTTTATTTTAAAAATTTCTCCGGGAAAATGCATTTAAGGGCACTTTTGGGGGAGGAGTGGGGTTAGGTTTCCATCTAAAATGCTATTTCAATTTATTAGACAATTCTGCCATCTAAATAATGTTAATTAGAATTAAATATGTTGTTAAAAAATTCCGAGTTTGGAAAAAAAAAATCTGATAACCGGAAGTGCATTTACTTTACCATTTTACTAAATGATTTATTCTCTTTTTCGCAATTTCCTCAAAAATGGTCCTGACAATTTTCTTGAAACTTCATATATATAAACTAAACATGCAAAGATCTACAACATTTATTTAAAACATTTCTTTGGGAAAATTCATTTAAGGGCATTTTTAAGGGAGGGGTGGGGTTATGTTTTTCTCTAAAGTGCGTGCTATCACAGTTGATTATACAATTCTATCATTCAAACAAAATTTGATTAGAAATAAATAGATTGCCAAATTTTCGAGTTTTAAGAAATTTAGTAAACCGGAAGTGCGCTTTTACTGAACAGTTTTTTTTCAGATTTCGACGAATTTCGTTAAATTTGATATACAAAACTATAAAATTTGTCAATTATAATTTTGAGGACAGGAGTAAGAGAAAGTTGTGTGAGTGTTTCTCACCAGATTATTTTTTTTTTTTTCAGCTAAAATCTTCCGGTTAAACTTTTGATGAATAATAAATTTAATGTTTGAAGAGAAAATAATATCGTAATAATTCAAAAAAGAGAAAAATCCTAGAGAAGTTGTTGAAAACTAATTAATTTTTAGGACTCCGTTTAATTTAACATATGTTTTACATAACGTAAATTTGACAGGTACATACGACCATTAACGTTGTATTATCAGTTTAACGATATTATCCTGAATATGTATACCTTTGGTATTTATCCATTCCTTAACTCTACTTTTCAAATATCTGTAAAGATTAATTTTTTGTGTGAGATTTTCCATATTAAAATATCACGTACATCCTATTACTACCGACAATATCCATAATATAAGTGTAAATTAACTCTGCTATACGAAAGCTATTATGTTGAAATTTAATTATGAAACATTGCATAGATATTAGTTTTAAGATAAATATTTAATATGTAGCAAAGAACTTTTAAATAATTTATTGCATAGACAGTTTATTAAATATTTACAAATAACCCAGTTTACATCTTCTTCTTATGAGAATAATAAAGTAAAGATGACCGCAGTCTTTCTTTGATAGAAATAAAATAAATTATGTGTATATAAAAAGCAAAAATGTCATTTTAAGGTGAAATCAATTAATTTTTCTATTAAAATTATTATGAAATACTAAAATTAAAACTTCAGTATATTTACAATACTTACATCATTAATTTATTATTTAAGGAAGGGAATAGTTAAGTGGTTAGCGTATTGGATTCCCACGCGGTGGACCCGGGTTCGAGTCCAGCTATGCTACCCTTAGATTTTTTTCCTCCTAGGAGCCTCTACAGCTCATTGTCCGGTGATGGACAGTGTTGTATGTAACGAGAGAACACTGTCCGGAGGCTGGCAATGCACTGAGAATGCTCCGGGGCAAATGACCTTAGATGTTGACGCGCCTCGAATTAAAAAAATTCTGATGTGAAACACTCACACAACTTTCTCTTACTCCTGTTCTCAAAATTATAATTGACAAATGATATAGTTTGTGTACCAAACATAACGAAATACGTCGAAAACTGACAAAACTTTTCAGTAAATGCGCACTTCCGGCTTATTAATTTTCTTAAAACTTGGAATTTTGGTCACCTATTTATTTCTAATTAATTTTGTTTGGGCGATAGAATTATATAATCAACTATGATACCACATTGGAGGAAGCTGTAACCCCACCCCACCCCTAAAAGTACCCTTACATGAATTTTCCCGGAGAAATGTTACAAATAAAAGTTGTAGCTCATTGTATGTGTAGTTGATATACCAAGTTTAAAGAAAATCGTCGGAGCCATTTTTTTTTTAGAAAATCGCAAGAACGTAAAAAAAACAACTAGTAAAGTGGTACTTCCGGTTGAGGAGTTTTGACAGATAACGCACTGCCAGATCCCATGGTGATACCTAAACGTAATATCAAGTTTCAAATTTCTACGGTTTTTCGTTTTTTTAGCTATGCTGTTCACATACACGCAGGCAATTTATTAAAAACCACTTTTTTTGGACTCAGGAGACCTCAAAACGGATATTTCCGGTGAAAACTCGATATCGAAAATTTGACACGCTTACAATACTTAAATTATTATTATTATTGCTATTCAAGTCGATTTAAGAATTTAGAATTAATTAATTTTTTCATTAGTATATTCCTTTTTGGTAGTTTGTAGATTATGTTTTTGTTTTTGAATAGGAATCATTTTATTGATTAGATTCCGATACTAATCGGAATATTCATCGTATATTTACTTGGGAAAATTGCCGAAAGGGTTCTGTACGAGAGTTCTGATTTAACCATTTTATGAATTTAGTTTTTCATTATGTTATAGTTCATGCTCAAAATCAATTATTCTTTTTAGTTATTGGAAAACTCTTGAAAAACAGAATAGGAAAGTTTTAGTGTATTTTACTTTTGAAGCTAATTAAGTTTCCTTAATTTAGGGCTGAATATAATTGCATTAGTTGGGTTACTCTTGAAATAATGCTTTAGAGTTTAAGGAAAAATTCAATTAAACATTTTTTTTTTGCGGGGGAGAGGAGGGCGGCAAGTTGTAGTTGGATCCGCAATACTACTGCATAATAAATGGAATTTAATTGTTTTCGTTGCATGTTTCTTTTTGTTTCCGTCACGAGGGTATGGTTGGTTATCATGTTTGTGTCAATGACTTCAACATTAAGTTTCTGTCACATATTACATTGATGGATTGTTTGAATCCATTAATCCGTATAATCACTTAGTTTGGATGAGAAAGCAAACGTTGGGAATTTAATTTCATATAAAACTATTCATGCTCAAATTCTATTATTCTTATATATATATATATATATATATATAACAACTCGGAAACAGTATTAGAAAAGTTTGACATTCTCAATTGATTGATATAAACGATCAATCGTTTTGGTTGAGACAGAAACTTAACTTGAAGTCAACTGCTCTCTCTCTCTCCACGAATTTTTATAAACATAATCTGAATATTGGATGAGAATCCGAAAAGTAGCATGCTGCGATTGACAAAATCCCATTAAATAAATTATTTCTTCATTAGAAATAATGAATAATGGCTTATTTTTGCAATGATGACAATAATGAACTGTGTTCAACACGCATTAATGCAATAATTTATTTCGCTAAAATGCCTTATCAGATGCGATTATTTTAGCAAAAAAAAAATAAAATAAAATGTTATCACACATGAGTTGGATTTTTTAAATTAAAAAAAAAAAGAAGTTAAATTGCAAGTTAATACTTATACTTTTTATATCCTCTTACTCTTGGTTAGAGGAAGTATTACGATCTTGTCAAATTGAGTTTCTGCCGGAAATACATGTTTTTTCGTACTCTGAGTGCGAAATGTATTGAGGGCAGTAAATGCAGAACACAAACAAACTGCAAAGACTTTATAAGTATATAGAAGTTAGGTAGCGAGAGAAATATAAAGAGACAGACTGGCTGAGTGATAGTAATAGATAGGTTGCTGACTGGTCGTAAACTGTCCAGAACTATACTGCTATCGCTCTGTTTATATGAATCAAACTGTTCCTTTCTAGCTCTGGCCTAGGTGAGGATTGATTCATTTAATGTGCCTCCCCCCTTTTCGGATCTTATGAATCTTAAATGATTCGGATCCCATTACATGGAAAAGAGTGAGAATATCATTAGTCAATAATTATTATATTTATAGTTGATTTAGAGTATAACTTATATAATTATAGTGGAAAGTTTAATAATTACATCTGTATAATAAAGACATTTTCTTTACAATGATGGTAATAAAAAATATATTTAATAAAATATTAATTTTATATTACAAATGTGACTAGCATCTATGAAAATTCTTAACATTATACAAACCCATTTTTATAGTACTGTAAAAAAAATGGAATAAATTAAAGATAAATAAAAAATGGAATATAATAAAAGTGGTGGTAAGAAAATGGTATAAAACAGCGACTGAAGTAAAGAGTTAGAATAACAAATAAAGGCAAACCGAAATAAAGATCACATTGTTACCAAAACGGTGTCAAAGATAATTAAGGTGTAGTTCTTTTTTAAATTATTTAAAAATTTGATTTATTTATTGATTGAACCTCAACAAATTCAAATATGTTATTCTAGGATCGATAAGAAAAACTTGAAAATTGTGATTAATTGCAACCCTTCCCACCAGAGCATTGTTTTTTTTCTACTCTTGTAACCTGGAAGAGATTGTAATAATAATCAATAGTTCATAAATACTTTGGGTAATAAAGAGTTCGGTTTTCTTGGGGCAATTATAAAACCGCCATGGCGATTTTTAAAAATCGTTCAATGGCCATTGGGTGGTGTCAAATATTACTTCGCATTTTTTATTACTTTTCTTACTTCCTTCTTAGCTAGAATGAATATTCTTTTCTAAGTCTTACAAAATCTGGTGTGAACCTTTCATACGACTTTCTGTTACTTTTGTTAATAAAATTGTATATAAAAATGACAATTTTTTATTTAAACATCAAATCTGACTCGACTCATATGTCCTAATAAATGTACAGTCACTGGAGGGACCAGTACCAACCTACCAATTCAGGCAGTTAGCGCAGAGATTACATGTGGTCCAGGAGAGCGCACCAACCTAAATACAATTTGAATTTTAACGTCTTCTACTAAAGTTGCAAAACATTTCCATATTCACAAGTCCAGGCAGAGTGTAACCTCTTCTCTATTTAGAAGCCTATTTCTTATTTCTGCATACTGTCCGGTCACGAGAGAATACTAATCAGAGCCCAGCAATGCATTTGAGAAAGCTTCCAATTCCAATGACTACAAATGTTTTCATAATCAATCAGTGTGGTGTATAATAGATAGTCTGTAAATACAAAACATCTCTCCCAAACGAATTTGAAGAACCAAAAACTCTGGTGATGGAGGAAAATCAGAAACCGGCCAGAAGTTATGAAAGAAATATGCTAAAACGAATAAAATGAAAGATGTTATCCAGCAATTGCGTAGTTCTTATACGTCCCCCCCCCCTACGCCATGTCTTCGGCTATTCAGCTATTTTATTTCGCGCAGCCCAGAATAAAAAGGGGTGCGCTGGCGATTGATGTTGTTCGTTTAGTTGGATATCCAGGGGACACGTGAGAACAATCTCGGACTCGAACAACTTCACCACCCCACATTTCTTATGCGTTTCGGAATAGCTATACGTTAGACTAATGAGAAAAGTTGACTTTCATACATGAGTTCAGACAGTACCCTACATATGTGTGTGAAATCATCGACCGGTTTCAATTTAGTTGATACACTGGTTTTAAAAAGTGTTTTTGTTAGGAGCTAACTAAATTAAAAGGGGGTTATTATTATTATATAAGAAAGGGGAGGGCGAAAACTCTATGCTATCCAAAGCTCTCTGTGCCCATATAGCTACCCCAAAAGAATAGCAACTACTTGGTCTGGAACAAAAGTCCAGGCCCAGGTTTTATTTTACACATCTAAGTTTTACCACAGTCCGGACAAATCGGACCAGAACCTTAAAAGGACATAGCCTAAGATCTTCTACCGATATCCTATTTCGGTCCTAAAGGTCCTAAACCTAATCTCCTCACAGCCCAAACAATCCGTCATGAGATGTATGGGTGTTTCCTCCTCCGTCTTACAGACTCTACAAAAAGGGTCAGGCATGCCCCATTGCATAGAGATGTCTCCTTAAGCTACAATGCCCAGTCAGGAAGCCAACCAGATGTCTGAGAGAGGTCCGTGAAAGACACAGGACCCTGTCACACAAAGCCCCGCCCGGATCCCCAATGAGCATCTTCGACTGCCGACAACCTGCTGTGCTTATCCGTTAAGTGAGGGGGGTACGTTGATACCGTATGAGAAACATATGTTGTTTTTCGCGTTATTGAAAGGCTGGTGTACATTGTTCCTTTTAAAAATTGGAAACATCCAACAAGCGGAGATAAGTAATAATAATATATAAAAAAGTAATAATAATGTAATTGTTTGGTATTTAATGTAAATTTAAATATCCCGGCAACGGCGTACAATAATTTTATTTCTGGGTGGGTATTGTACTACCTTGATAGTAATTTATTAATTTATGAGGCTGTGACCTAAGAGTAGAGAGGGGGAGGCCTATGCTTTTTCTCCTCTCTCAGCCGCAAGGTATCACTCGGACAAGTAAGTCGCTATGTAAGACTCGCTTGAGTCACTCGCCCTTTAACACTCGTTTTGAGCAGGTTGCCCTTAATTGCCAGTTTGGTTGCCCTTAATTGTGAAAACCCAAGTTTGTTACTTCTGGTTTTCCTGGGTAGTGTTTAAAAACTGGTCTTTTTGTCGAATAAGCGGCTCCGGTTCTCCTGGCCTGTTACAGCTCATTTTGAAATCACATGATCGCTACTTCCGGTTTCCTACATGCAGCCTCTGGGAGCCTGTTTAATTATTATCTACAATCATCAGCCAAGCAGCAGTGTATGGATCAAGACTCAAAAGTTAAAGGCACATAAGATTTATTTCCTTATTCCTATTTCTCCTCTCCCCTTGTGCCCGATATGGGCTAAGGTCACATGGGCTTTCCAGCACTGGTAACTAGGATTCTGCCAGTTTTTTAAGGTAAACGCCATTCCTTTGGCTGTTGAAAGTAATAATAAATAATATTTGCTACCCATTTTTAAATTTAATTTATATATTCATTTTTTATCCATATAATTTTGATATTTTAATTGTCTATTTGCTGAGCCCATTACATTATATTACATACAGTCCACTCAATATTTTCACTCTTCAATTTATATATTTGCTGTTTTCTATTAATCAGAGCCCACCCAAGGTATCTCACCTCAATTTATATTATTAATTATATTTCCTGTATTTCCTGTACAGAGCCTACCAGAGATTGAGACAATAGTGTGTAAAAAATGCTCATTTTTTTTATTATTTATTTCCTGTTATTTACTAAACAATAATAATAATAAAAATACTCTTTCCAAGTCTATGTCTATCACACTGTTTTGACAAATAATCCTGATGATGGACGAACCAACCACAACAATCAAATTAAACAATGAAATATATATACCAAGCTTTACAATCTAAATTCTGCGCAGCAATGCAAGAGTACGAACAATAATAAGAATAGCTTAGCCCTATAAAACATCGAACACTAAAACATGGAAGCAAAATTATAATTATTTAATGAATGACAACAAGAATTAAAAACAAGAATGTAGTATTCAAGTTAAACAGGCATGTTTTTACTCTGTTTAGAAAATCCACAAAATCTCTCTAATTTTCTATCCATATCAGATTTCTATCGTCCCGTATATCTGCAATAGGAATAATCTTGAATCCCTAAGTTCCCCCATAAAGCACAGTTGCGTCTGAAATGTTTTTGGTAAAGGTGTGATGTAGTTTGTAGTGAGCGTTTTTGTAAGGGGCTTGAATGTATATATGTTTGAGAGAGTAGTATTGGAAATAATCAAGAAATAACCACTGTTTTTGAAATAAGTATATTCTCTAAGTGAATTTAAATGCTTTACAATATTCATAACTATGTCTTAATAAATCAATTTTAAATCTAGAATAAATGCTAATCTCTCTCACTGACACTGAGTTTAAGAGAGGGATTCCTGAAGCAAATGTTCTGGCTTGAATGTCTACAACAGACTGTCTGAAAGAATGCCTTCTAATTGTTCGTTCAAATCTTCCCCGGTGAGAAGAAGGGGTAAACAATGCTATCAAGTTCATGAACTCTAAAAAACAATAGTGGTCTTCTACATGAATAGTCCTTTTGCCAGCGAATGTTACATTTTGTTCATAATTTGATAATTTCAAATTAAATATATTTTTATATTTCTAGCATCCATCGCACATCCAAAATTACATGTCCTGGATTTTGTGTAGATACATTTTTACAAACAACAACAACTTAGAATACTTGTCACCAGAGATATTTTCGTGACAGCCTGCTTCTTTTTGTGGTCATCGACCGGTTTCGGGCGTTCGTTCATCATCAGGATGCTTGTAGAGCAAATTCAGATGATACATTGGTCTTCAAATGTTTTTGTTAGGGCCTAACTAGGTTACGAGGGCGGATGTACCTGAGTGGGGAAAAAACTCATTTTTCGGTCTTTAAAGGGGGCATATTGTACCCTCTAAAAATGGAAACATCCAACAAGTGGGGGTAAACTAAATTTTTCGAAGGAAATTTACTTTATAATTAATTATCCATACTATATGGATAATTAATTATCCATAGAAGCCGCCTATCACGGAAAATAACTCTGATGCTTTCCAGCTCTGCGCAACCAACCACAAAAACTATGGAATACTTGTCGTTTAAGACGATATGGCTATTGCTTGAAATGGCCAAGTCCACACAAGAAAATGTTAATACTATGGGTTGTATTGACTAGCCTTTAACAATTAAAAAAATACTTTTATTTTCGTCCAAAATAATTTAATACTTTTGTATGGTTGCTACAAAAAAAAAGAAAGAAATGACCATGTAAAATGTTAATACTATGGGTTGTATTGATTAGCCTTTAACAATTAAAAAAATAGCTTTATTTTCATCCAAAATAATTTAATACTTTTGTATGGTTGCTACAATAAATAAAAAAAAAAAAAAAAACCTAAAGAAAAAAGAAAAATAAATTTTCGTAGTATAAAAACATGTTTTTCATTCATAATATGTTTTATAAAAAACAAAACTTTGTTTTATATAACAAAATTATAAAAACCGTGATGTTTTTAAAAAGAATAGTTGAAATTTGATTAAAGTTTGTTTTTCTGATGCAAAAACAGAAAAAAAACAAAACAAAAAGTAAAAGTTTTTATTAATTTAAACATGTGGGCTTATTTAAAAGGATAAAATACATTGCCCTACTGTAGTAATACTTTGTGCGATTAATTAAACCTTGTTTCTCTTGTTTATAAATTCAACAGAGGAATAAAATTCAAAACATATCTTTTTTATTTATTTATTTTTATTTTATTTTAATGTCTGTTGGAATTTGTTTGGATCTCTTTATTTGATAATAGATCCTTTGATAGACCATAATAAAGTTATTTGAACTTTTTACATTCCCTCACTGGCACCAAGAATAAATATTGAATGATAATCGTGTCCAATTTTTGCGATATCGATTTCTGTTTTTAATAGAATCAAAACTCTTTGTTTTGAGTTTCCTGAGTACGATGTGAAACTGAAAAAGATTTTCAAAATACCATATTTTTTCAAAGTTGAGAAAATGGAAAATTTTATTAGAAGCTTAATCATTTTAAGGTTAAAAAGGTGGGGAAAAAACATATTTTACTGAATAAGTAAGTTAACTTAGTTACTGCCCCAAAACAGCAATAAAATCAAAAGTGCTTTCTTTTAAAATTGTTAAGACGAAGAATTGAAAATTCAAATTTGCAAAGAGTTTTCCCCAGAAAGTTTTGAGGTCTATAGTGGGTATAATGAAGGATATAAATTGGTTTAGTTTAGATTAATCAACTAGAAATAGCTGAACACTGTATAATGTTAATTAGTGGCACTGACTGCCTGGACTTTACACTAAAATAGCAGAGAATGGTAGAGAGGTAAAGAGTAAGGTAGATGACACGTTGTGACTGCCAAGTGAACTCTGCTATAAGACTCGTATCTCCCTGAATAAATATAATGTGTATGGCGAAGGTGATAAAATGGTTTGGTGTAGATTAATCAACTAGAAATAGCTGAACAGTATAATGTTATAAGTCACAGTGACTGCCTGGACTTTACACTAAAATAGTAGAGTATGGTAGAATGGTAAAGAGTAAGGTAGATGACATGTTGTGACTGCCGAGTGAACTCTGCCATAAGACTCGTATCTCCCTGAATACTGTCCCGTGGCCATATTTAAACAGTTTCTCCCACTCTAATCTGGCCTAAACTAGTGAGTGAGACTGTCTCTCTCTCTCTCTCTTTCTGCTTTGGATCCCTCTCTTGATCCTATTATAGGTCTCCTAAGTAATATATAAGAATATTGACACTTTACGGCTTGAAATATTCCCATCATCGAAATCGTGGGTGAAAGAAAAAGAAAATAAAACTACTGATAATGAAATAATAATAATTCTATGGTTTGGTTCTAAAAGGGCCAATGTCAATTTTTCACGCAAATGAGTTATTAGACCTTACAAGCATTTTTCACTGAGTTGCATTTAATGCTATAACGGCCAATGTCTAAGTCTAATAATGTGAAAGATATATATATATCAAAACGCCAAGAATTTATCTTCAAAGATAATAAAAAAAGGACCAATGTCAGAAAAAAATTACACGGTAGCACCTACAGGTATCATAATTAGTATACATTAATCATCTCTGACCCCAGTTGACATACGAAAAAAAACATTAACCTGGAATTCTTAGATTTTCATTACATCCCAAAATAGAAAGTGTTAAATTTTCAATGCTCATTTACAGAAAACAGTGGTTTCTGACATTGGCCCTTTTAGAACCAAACCACAGAATTAAGATTTAAAATTAATAATAGAATTAAGTAACTCTAAATCAAAACCCAGCTTGCCCAGATTATTTTTAATTTTTTTTAGAAATCAGAAGAATATTTTTATTCTTCCTAATTTCGGTACTGATTCAGAATTGCACAAATATCCGGACAAATGGTCTTCACTCGTTGGACTAGTGGCTAGCGCACTCGCCTTTCGTGTAAGAATTCTGGGTTCGATTCCCGTGATGGCAAAGTCGGTGTTGACCCAGCATCGTGATGAAAAGTGGGAAGCTACAGTTAGTAGCGCCCTAGGTAGCGAATGACGGATCTAAACGTCGTTGCAACTTGCGGAGTGCTTATCACACCCTCCCTATTCAAATCGCCGTCTGTCAAATCTTTGCCCTTCATGGGCTGTTGCGCCATAGGGCTTAGGAGAAATTAATTTTTTTTTTTATTAGCCACATAGTTTAATATTTTGTATGCCAACCTTTTTCAATGAACCAACTTTTTTTCCTAAATGGAATATTATTTTTCTCCCATTCTTCTTTGAACGGAGTTTTCAAAGTTTCTTATTGATATATTTAAATGTTGCCATTTATGTTCAATTAGATTCAAATCGGATGACTCAACTGGGGTTTGAATCACTTTTGGACAATTATAGAACAATCTCATGCCTTTATTAGCAATGCGGTATGCGGATTGTTGTCCTGATAAAATTTGAAATTTCTTAGAAATGCCCAATTTGTCCGCACTCTGCTTTAAATTGTTCTTCAAAATATCTCCATTCAGTGTTTTATCCATTATATCTTCTAAAAAAAAAAACACACACAAATTGCCAACACCAAAAGCTGAAAAACACCCCCAAACAAACACTGAAGTCCCCCCTCCTTGTTTAATAGTCGGTAGATAATATTTTTTTGTCATATTCTGAGTTAACATTCTCCAGACATTTTATCTTTTCATCATAAGAAAATATGTTAAATTTAGCTTCATCACAGAATATTATTTCTTCCCAAAACTTTAAATATTTTGTAACCATTTTCTTCTGCAAACGTTAACCATTTTTTTTTTTTCGTATTCAGTTCATTAATAAAATAATTTTTGCGAGCAGATCTTGAATTATAATCCTGTTCTTTTATTGCTTTTCTTACAGTTTGGATACATACATTGGCAACCAAAATATTGTAACAGTTTAAATTGCATTGTTTTGGAACACTTACTCTTGGGTCCTTCCTTATTCTTCTGAGGAGGTGATTCTATTGTCATTTTCATATTTTTTTTATTATTTCTCCTATTGTACTTTTACTAATACTTTAGAGAAGTCCAATTTCACGCATAGAAATATTATTATTTTTCTTTGTTACAAAGATATTGTTTTACCACTTGCGCTCATTTTTTGTTTACATTGATGTTTGTAAGAAAATTAGCAAAAGTTCCCACAATGTAAAATTAGTAATAACCCAATAAAACTAAATGAAATTAAATAATTTATCCGTTGATTTTATTTTTATCAAGTAAATATGTACAATAAGACCGAAGAAATTATTTATTTGCAAGGATATTTTTGTAACATAAACTTCTTAAGACTTCCAAGCTTAAGTGGAGCTTTATTGTTTGGGTGGGCTTTAAAATTTTAACATTCTCTACATATTTTTTTGATTAAATAAATAAAATATTGTTGTTTCTAATCAAAAAATATCTAGACCAAACCTTTTTTATTTAATTATTATTTTTTATTAAATAATAAATCAAATAATTAAAATTGTCCAGAAATTAAACTAAATAATTATTTCTTATCGTAAGCTAGAAAATAAAATATAAAATTAATAAAAGATAGAAATTTCAATAAAAAGTGGATAAAACATTTATTATTTTCATAAAATAACCAGAAAGAAAAATCATTTATTTATTATTTTTATTTTTATTTATTTATTTATTTGCAAAAACTTAATATACAAAGAAGTTTGGGAGAATACAATTGATATATCTACAAATATATGCACGTATAACAAGCTAGTCTCTAAAAATCCATTTCAACAGCAGTAATTAAAGTGAACTTTCTTCTAAGACTTATTTTCTTAGCATAAGAGAGCCTTTGACATAATAGAAAAGACTACTCAAATGATGCTTATTTTTTATATCTAAAATATCAACTACAGTATCAGAGGTCAAACACAATGGTTCAAGATATGATTTTCTTAATTTCACAGAGCATGGGCAGCGAAAAAGAAAATGCGCTAGATCGTCAGCCTCTTTATAATTACATATCGGGCAAAATTGACTATTATCTAGAGTAAAAAATTCCCCTTTATACGTAAGCTTACAGAGATTTTTATTTGAGACTCTCAGCTGGCTGATTAGTCTAATTTCCATTATATGACATTCAAAGTTAATGTAGCGCTCTTCAAAATTTAAGGAAGAAATTAATCTGTACATAGGACAATACTTGGAATTTAATACACTAACTAGATCTTTAGAAAATGAATGGTTACGCATTTTTGCAATTAAAGCATTTCTATGGTTTTTTAACACGTCATAACTCAGATTTTCCCAAACATTATCAGCTCCGACAGATATAAAAAGATTCTGCACTTGACTAGCCCAATTCAATTCGCTATTGTTATTTACCTGTCTACTCCAATTGATCAAGCTTAAGAAACTTAACTTTGGTAGTCTTTCGTCCGGCATTTCTAAAATTCTAATCAGACAGTTAACAATCCTGGCAAAAATGTTTACTTTCAACTCCCTAACACCTGCTTCCATCCTCACAATATAATTAGGTGTGTAATTAGGCCATAAATAAATTGACTTAAAAAATTTGAGTTGAACCTTCTCAATGTTAGCAAAATACCGCAATGCCCATATTTCGGACAAATGCAAAGCCGTCGCTTCCACTATCGAATTAAATTAAATAATTTACATCTTGCTTGGTGCGAAACTGTCTTAGCGTTTATAAGAATATTTTTTACTCTACTCATCGCAAAGTACCCTCTCTGAATAAAGTATTTAGATGCCAGATGAAATTTCCCAGATGCCGAAAACGGAACTCCAAGATAAGTGTAGGAACTGGTAACCTCAATTTTCTGCCCTTGATAATAAATAGGTTGGAAAAATTGTCTATTATGTGATTTTTTAAAGATAACAATTTTAGTTTTATCACCGTTGATTTGCAAAGAAAAGAAAAATCATAAACTTATTTAAGAAAGTATTGAACTATAACGACAATGTTATTAAAGTAAATAAACATGTTACAGAATATTAGTTTTAGAAATTATAATGTCTATGGTTCAATAGTGTATTGTTTTGGATGTATGTACAATTTACATACATATATAGTATAGTTTTCTTTGGACATAAACTAAAACTAATATAAATGTATATGTTTATATATTAATATTTTCTATGATATTATATATTATATATAATTATTTATAAAAACAATATGTATAATAGTAATATATACATATATATGTATTATGATCATCATAATCATACGCATTTAATCGTTTACACAGTATTGGGGGATGTTTATATATATTAGGAGCTATCCTTATTTAAATAAATATTATAAATTTCACATGAATTACTATATTGTATTTATAATTGTTTTACATTATTGGCATTAAAAAAAAAAAAATTATACAGGTTTGAATCAGTTTTTTTAAATTAGTATATTTCTTTTATTGTTAATATTTAGGATATTTTATAAAAAATATTTTCTTCTGTATGATTAAGGAACTTGTAGACCAAGCAGGGAAAGCTGGGTTGAAGATAAATGCCGAAAAAACAAAACTAATGTCAAATGGGCCAGGAAAATGTTTTGTTATAAATGGAAAGAAAATGGACTGGGTAGAAAGTGCAGTGTATCTAGAACAACTGATCTCCTTTAGAAATAAAACTACAGAGGAAATTAATCGGTGGATTTCTATTAGTTTGGAAAAAGTATTGGTCCCTGAAGCACATTTTTAAATCTAACCTGAATATGACTATCAAGGGGAATGTTTTTAATGCCTGTATCATTCCCTGCCTCCTTTACGGGGCGCAGACTTGGTCCATGACTAGAAGAAATGAGCAGCAGCTAAGAACCACGCAGAGAGCCATGGAAAGAAGTATCCTGAATATTAAAAGAAAGGATAAAATTAGAAATACTGAGATTCAGAAAAAAGCTAACTTCTTGCAAGTGGTGCAAATCGCAAAAAAATTCAAGTGGAATTGGGCGGGACACGTGGCTCGAGCTAGAAACTCATGGACAAACAGCGCTACTGAATGGTGGCCATTGGATAAGAAAAGGAATAGAGGTCGGCCGTATATAAGATGGTGAGACGAAATTCAAAAATTCGTTGGATCTAACTGGACCTCTAGTGCGAGAGACAAAACGAAGTGGAGAGAGTTGGGAGAGGCCTTTGCCCAGATGTGGGCCTAATTCCGAAAAATAATTAATTTAATTAGTTATTATTAAAGAATATTTGAGTATGTATTTAATTTATTTAGTTTATTTCATCTACTATCTAATTATAAAAAAAAGAGGAGAAAATATTTTAATGTTTTGTATGCTAATTTTTTTTGGAATAAAGGCTTTATTATTTATTTATTTATAAAAAATATTTAAATAAAATATATTAGAGCCTATATGTATGATTCAAAGTATTAAGCGATATTATTAACAAATTTGTTGAGGTCTCAATAGCTTTTATTCAGTCCAGTTTTTTAGTAATTTAAAGTAGACGCTACGAAAAAAATATCAAACATAAAAACACACACACAACTTTCTCTTACTCCAGTTATCAAAATTGAAATTGACAAATTTTTATAGTTAGTGTAAGAACACATTTAATGAAATTCGTCGGAGTTCATCGAAATTCGTCGAAAACTGAAAAAAAAAATGTTCAGTAAAAGCACAATTACTAGTTTATTAATTTTCTTGAAACTCGGAATTTTGGCCACCTATTTATTTCTAATTAATTTTGTTTGGATGGTGGAATTGTATAATCCAACTATGATAGCACTTCAGAAAAAAAAACATAACCCCACCCTTCCTTCAAATGCCACCTTAAATGACTTCACCAGGAGAAATATTTCAAATAAAAGTTGTAGCTCTTTCTATATATATATAGTACGCATACTTACTTTAAAGAAAATCGATAGAGCCGTTTTCGAGAAAATACCAGAAAACTGAAAATTACAATTCAGTGAATACGCCCTTCTAGTCATCCGATTTTTTTCCAAACTCAGAATTTCAACAACATATTTAATTCTATTTATTTTTATTTTTAAGTCTTTTTATTTACCTCAAGTGTATACAACAAGAAAAAATGAACTACAATATCAATTATTATTCAAGACAACACCATGGTAATTACCGTCAAACCATCACCATGGTAATACATCACTGGCAAATAAGGCAAAAAATCAGAATAACTAAAAAAAGGAAAAAATTTCTTATCCATAACTTACAGAATAAATAAATTATCTGGTCACAGAATAATAGATACACAAATAAATATAAACAATGGATTATAGTACTATAACTACTTTCAATAAATTTATATAATTATTTAGGGCAAATACTGTTATAGGGAGCTTTAGAATATAATTGCAATAACCACCAATCTTCACCATTTAACAGATCAATCATCTCCTCTCCGGAAAGTTGCTGCTTATCAAAATATTTTGTTCTGATTTCTATTAACTTCGAACATACTGTCATGAAATGATAAGTCCCGTCTAGCACATCATCATTGCATAATTGACAATATTTTTGTCACAATTTGCAAGTAAGGGGGTTTTCCTAAAATTAATGTTGCAGCTCGTGCTTTATAATCCAACGCATCTCGCCGAGAGAGAGACCGCGCTGCAAGTAGTGCCGCTTACCCAAATCAAACTTTAAATCTCTGTATAATGGGTATAATCTAACTCTTTCTTTGTAAAGCTTTTCAAATTACAATTTGTTACAATTACGGATTTCGTTAAAAATTGAGTTCCAATCATGAATAGTATTTAAACTTCATTCATAATTTATTTTATATTTAGCACAAAGATTCAATACATCTTGAAACCAGAACATCTTTTTTCCAACAATTTGGATTGCAACTCTTTTACGCAATTTGCCTTCATACATATTAAAACCTTTAATTAGATAATCAAGATGCATTTTTAGAGTCTGAATAAATATAGATGAATAGTTTATTTCATTATAGATAAAAGCAGATGGAACATATAGAGGCAATCTAAATAATTTTTTAATGAAGAAACGAAACAATTTTTCAACTTCTTCAAAATACACACCTCCTCAGATCTGAGCCCCATAGCCACACCATGGAGCGGCTTACAGTGTTAAAAATTTTCAGTTTTGCATTAAAGTTTTAAAGTTTATTTCTAATTAATTTAATATTAATTTCTAATTACTAATTTTAAAGTTTATTTCTAATCATATTTAATTCTAATTAATATTATTTAGATAACAGAATTGTATAGTGAACTAAAGTAGCATTTTAGAGGAAACTGTAGCCCCAAAACTGCTCTTATGAATGAATTTTCTCGGAGAAATGTTGCAAATAAAAGTTGTAGCTCATTGTATGTGTAGCTGATATTACAAGTTTCAAGAAAATCGCAAAAAAAATTGTAAAGTGGTACTTCCGGTTGAGGAATTTTGACATATAACCCACTGTCGGATCCCATGGTGATACCTAAACGGAATATCAAGTTTGAACATTCTTCGATTTTTTGTTTTTGAGCTATGACTTTCTCATACACGCACGTAAACACACACACACACACACACTTACACAGACCATTTGCTAAAAACACTTTTTTGGACTCAGAGGACCTCGAAACGTATATTTCCGGTGAAAACTCGATATGGAAAATTTACCACGATTACAATACTTCCTCTAGAGTAAGAGAAAGTAAAAAATTGTAATTCACAAATTTTCCTTAAATTTGGAATTTGACTTGACTTGATGTATTGTTGTCACTAACTTAAATGTAGTGATGGTGGTAGTGGCACGGGTGGGGGATATGTTGGTTCTCAATTCATGGAAAGCTAGTACCTGAAGGTTATTACACCAGAATACTGCGCCTAGATCGAAATCAAAATGAGAAAATTCCAATATAAAAAAAACAAAAGCCTGATGACTTTACCTGATAAAGAACTTAGAAAATTCAGAAATATAACATGTCATTTATTGTCATTTTCTATTAAAATATTTGTTTAGCATAATTAGAATAATGGAAGTTAAAACAAGTACTTAACATCTTGACGCCTGTCAGTATGTTGCACATGTTATGTGTGGTATGACTCTCCATGAAATGCCCCAGCTATTTATGCATGAATAAGTAATTTGTTATGGAATGTTTATATTGAATAATATTGCTCAAGATAGAGTGTTACGATTTAAATTATATTTTTAATTGTTTAATCAACAAATTATTTGAAATATCTATCTTTAGATATTGTACAATATCTGGACATAGGAGTTGAGTTCGAAACTTGTCTAGCAGTCCTTAACAGTCCTTATGAGTCAGTCATATTTCTGATTGATATTAATTTTGACTGGGTTACAAATTAAGAAAGTGTCTATTTATTTAATACTGACTTGCACGGGAAAATATCTCTGAAGCTTTCCAGCTCTGCGCAACAAACTACAGCAACAATACAAGTTAGTTTATTAGCTTTATGTTTCTCGCGGTATTTTCTACTTCTATTCGACCAATAATCCCTCTACAGAAAGATGATACAAACAAACGGGCAGAAAATAATATTGGAAATCACACGTACAAACTCACAAATTTGTTAAAAAAAACTGGGCATTAAGACATCCTTCAGAACAAACAACAAATTAGGCAACAAAATCCGCACTCGTACCGAGTTCACTGACGTGTATGACAGCAGTGGGGTTTACGAGTTAAAATGCCCGGACTGTGACAATATTTACGTGGGGTAAACCGGCAGAAAAATCAGGGAACTATTTACCGAACATATCAGATCATACAAGTACAACAAAGTTGACTCAAATTATGCCAATCACCTAAATACTAACAAACACAAACCCGATGACATTACGGCCACGATGAAGCTAATACATTCTGGCCACAAAGGACGACCACTTGACATAATAGAAAAACTCGAAATATACAAAGACAAGACACAAGACTTAATAACGAACAGACAAAATTTGCCAGTGAACCATTATTCAAAACAATACAACAGAAACGCAATTACCAGTGCAAACATTACACATGCACCAAATAGTTCTTACACAGATTTTGCTTTTAAGTTAGTTTAAATCTGTAGTTATATATATATATATATAAAGTATGCGTGCGTATTTGGATGATATATGAAGTATGTGAATGTTGTGTGAATGCATATTATGTGAAATATTTAGTGGAATGCATAATTATAAAAAACTTAATTATATAAAACCATATTTAGGTATACATGCTTGCGTGGATGCCGGATATGAATGTTGTGTAAAAAGTGAAATATTGACTGGAATACTTAATTGTAAAAAAACTTAATTTATAAAAATCGCCTAATTTTAAATTATGTTAGTTTAAATCGTTATTTAATTTAATTTTTAATTTATTTTTTATATATTTTATTTTGACTATTTAATTGTAAAGTAAATCTCCCACCAACAACAGAGTTTAAAAATTAGACCCCCCAAGTGTTGTTTCCATTGTAAGGAAAATTTGCCCTTTAACAACCCAAAACACGTGTTTTTCCCCTCCAGCTAACCACATACTCCTTGACCTAGTTTAAGAGTTTAGTTTTAAATACAGTTAAAAACATCAGTCAGTGTGTAAAACTGAATTTGCTCTGTGCAGTCTGTATTGTCACACTGTCTGAAAAACGCATCCTGAAGATGGGCGAACGCCCGAAACCGGTCGATGACCACAAAATGAAGCAGGCTAGTCACGGAAAATGTCTCTGATGTTTTCCAGCTCTGCGGAACCAACCACCACAACAAATAATATAGAGTTTGCTGCCATTGGCTTTAGAAAATTACACTAAACCTGAAATTGATAAAATTCGAAATCGACAGAACGGACCTTAATTTTCTTGAATGCTCCATAGAAACACCAAATAGTAATATCTTAGTAAAGAAAATTTAAATTATAAATCTGTACTAAAATGTTCCCCGTTTTATAAAGGAATAAAAAAAAAAAATCAATGAGCAATATTGAAGTGGAATGATTAAGTGGGGACTGAATGGAGAATTAGTTCAGTAAAAATAGTGATTGACAGCAACATTATGAAAGAAGGAAATTTTATAGATTCTGACTAATTGGACTTGTTCACTCCCTCGATAAATGGAAAAATAAAAAATAAAAAAAATAAATAAAATAAAAAGATGAAGAAGGGAAATTGGAAGTGAGAAGAAATGCTACATTAAATGGAAAAGCTTTTCTTTTCTTTTTTTTTTTCTTCTTGTTATGAAACTTCATCACTAAAATTGGATTTGATGTTCAATATAATGTTTTAAAAGTTGTAACATTTAAATTTTATAAAATTCTTGGTAATCAAGGTATTTTTCAGAATTCTGTTTTCTACATTTTTTTTTTACGTTTTGATACGAATTGGATCTTTCAGATCGACTGCTACGTATTTGTTTTTAGTAACATATAAATGCCCGTAAGAGGTATCTGTTGCATGCAGTTACTTGGGGAATAGCGACCCCGCGGGTTAACAGCTCAGTACTCCATGCACTTCGTCAGTACACAATACACTTAAACTACATATACCCCACCTTTATAGAAAAGGATAAACATAGTACACAAACTAGGATCTCCGTCCTTAGTTCATTGACGTCAGCCAAGCGAGAAGAAAGGGATCAGCTCAGTGGTAGCGTGCTGGACTAGCAACGCTAGGTCCCGGATTTGAATCCAGCATGCTGTCCTTAGATTTTCGCTTCCTAGAAGCCTCTACGACTCGCTGTTCGTTGATGGGCAGTGTAGTCTGTAGTCTTTAGCTAGAAAACACTACTTGGAGGCCGGCAGTGCACGAGAAGGCTCCGAGGGGCACAATAGATCTTTCAATTCGCAATGCAATAATCCCCTACAACAATCTACAATATTATATATTTACTAATAATGTAGGGGTAGTGAACCCCCACCACTCATCCACTCTAGCGTAGAGAAACAGCCCCTCTCGCAAAGAGAGGAGAGGCTCGGCCAGTATATATATATATATATATATAAGTATATGAGAGATAGGCAATGAGGCATCATTCAGATAGAATTCTGTTGATTTACACATCAGTTTAACATCGCTCCGTTCATATCTTCTTAGCCACGTCAGTCTGTCAGTTCAGTTCAGTTCAGTTAGTGTAAAGTCCTTGGCAGTCAGTCATATACATATATATCAATTATATATCTTAAACCAAATCTTAAGGTGTTATTTATCATTCATCAAGCAACAACCTACATCTCCTCACAACATCCTTACAAATAAATAATTTATTTCAGTAAATTTTGAATTTTAAACTCATTTATTGTCTGTATTGTTTATCGGTGTCATAACATTATAATTTATTAAAATAGCCCTCTAGAAAGGGTCATCTTATCCAAGGGCCATTGTTATCGCTTTTCCAACCTTAACTCAACTTGGAAAAAGAGTACCATAGATATATCAAGTCAGTAATCGATCTGGTCCTAAGGAATACTGATTGGTCTTGATAGAACAACTAGGATTGCTAAGTGAGAGGAATGATGATAGGATGTCAGAAATAATTAATAAATTCGTCTATGCTAACATCATAGGCCATCATTGACATCATTGGTCCATCACTTAGATCCGTGAAGAATCCATTATTAGTATGGGAATTCTAGACAGAAGTAGGGAACATTGAATATTTTTTAATTTAAAGCACCCTGCGATAGCATTAATACAGTCTAGATTTATTCTGTAATAGAAAACCTGAAAAATTGGAGAATACTGATTGAAATAGATACAATTAGGATCGATAAGTTTTCGCCTGGAACAACAGGGATAGGAAAAAAAAACAAAAAAAATTAAGAAATTATGATTAACGGTACAGTCGAAGACAAAAAGACCCCAACTCGTACAGAAGGACGGAAAAAGATTGACTTCTGTTTCTCGGTAGATGCTGCACCATGGTATACATGATGTTTCCAAAGAATTTATGGTAAAGAATCCTTCGGTGTGTGCGTTCATCCTTTGATGATTAGTTAGATCATTACTAGAGATTAGTTAGGGATTAGGAAAGAACCAGACTATGATGCTCTGTTCACAACACATGGGTTAGCATAGGCTTGATGTCAAAAAATATCTTGGATTGAAAGTTTTGCACAAGAAATCCTATGCCAACTTGAAAAGAGGAACTTCTGAGAGTATATTTTGTGGTAATGTTTATTAAGGTGGCAGACCCGTTCTTTCAGATCTTCTTAGCTCACTTTCCTCTCCCCCTGAAAAAGATTCAGTTTGCGTGAGCATATAGATCCTCCAAGAGTACTCTGCAGTGCCTCAGCGCCACCACATTGCCCCAGCAGTGGGGAAAGGAAGTTTATATTATGAGCCATTTTTTAATGCTCTCAAAAGCAGTTAAAATCAGTGGAACTTGCCACTGACTTGTAGATTACAGAGCCACCTTTGCCTGTTTACCTATAGGTGAAATAAATGGCATAGGGAAAGAAAGGAAGATTAGGGATTTGGTTGTGATGTCTCCTAGCCACAGTCGATAATCAAAAGACCTTGTACCTACATGTCAATAAGTATGGTGGAATTTTAATGTTTTTATTTCTTTTGTTTGGAAATAGTAGTATGTCCCCAATAGATGTCGTCTAATAATAAAAGAAGTCGTAGGATTCCGATAATAACCTAGTGGTACGAAATTTGTGGGTTTATTCAAGGGAAATATTATTGGTATAAGAATGATTAGATGAGTGCCACTGACCACATGGGTGTTTAGCCGCTTTTTAGAAGGTCTGTTTTAAATCCCAAACTTGCAGGGGTGAATTTAGGTCTAAAAACTCTGACTTATAGTTAAACAATACTCTGTACTTATGGTTATTTAATATTATTGAAAGTAAGGTATTTTAAAAACTAAAAGATTTGCTCCAAGAATCTTATCTTCTTTGCATCTTCTGGGCTTTTTATTAGAGATCGTAGTTTCTGCTTTTTTTTTGCTTGCTATCAAGTTGCGTTTGGCAATTGTAATCTGTAGTAAATTTAATTATAGCGTTCCAGTTTTATTCATGCTATGAAATTAACAACTCTGAAATCTTTCAGGAATCAAACCAACGAGAGCATATTTGTTTGAAAGACTTGTTAAAATGCTTGTATTTTTTTTAAATGTGCACAAAAATCAATATTATTTTTAATCAAACTTATTTGAACACTAATTGCTTTTAGCTATTTTATGACCAAACTGTACTGGTATGGTTTTTGTAAAATAGCTTGACAATGAGTGTTATCAGATTTGACATTGGAATTAATATAACCGCTACTAGTAAAAATTGTATTTTGTAACCGAAGGTAAAATACATCAACTTGCACTCAAACGATTGCTTTTGTATAGCGGAATTGAACTAATGTGTTTGGAGATCTTCAGCGGAATCGGAAAAGGAAGATGGTCCTACTTTAGATTGATTATAAAATTCCACTGGATTAACTGATGTTCAGAATATATAAGCAAGCCTAGTTCACACTAAATACCATAGCCCACAGACTCCTCCATATAGTTTGCCGGTAACATTAGATTGGAAACAAACCCCTTGTTGCCAGGAGCTCGCAGTGGCGAAGGTTATGTCAGGTGTATCTCTTCCTCAGTTACGCAGTATCTGAAATGGTCACTGATAGACCTTATATTTCTTTCCTAAATCGGACATCTTTAAGCCTTAACAACCATGCTCAAGCTATACGGAATCCTAACTTATTATCAATAATCGGCCAAAACAATGTCGAGAAGAAATAAATAAGCATAGAACAGTTACGAGTTTTTCGTACATAAGATTTTGTTATGGAAGATTCTTTTCGACCGTTACTTATATGAAGGAAAAGGATTGTTCTGTGAGATTCGGTCTTTTTTAAAAAATGAGAAAACTTAAATTCTTGCCAATGTTTCGACAAATAGACTATTCTCTGTGTTGTTGAGGTGTTTCTCCACTTTTTATTTTCCAAAATTATACATAAGTTTTTAAGTTTGATGTGTTTTGAAGATTATTTAATAGTTTCTTTATTTTTTTATGCCTTGAAAAAGACAATATATTTGTCTTAAGAAAAGACCGAATCTCACAATCCTTTTCCTTCATAATATTTTGTATGTTTTGCATGCTTATCATCATTGAAATTTATCCAAAACATGACATTGTTTTCCACATTAAGCGTATTCCACTAAAAGAATGTTGCTGTAATGTATTTAATTTTAGTATCAAGGGTCAACAATTAATATTTTTTTTTTTTTACAGGTGGGTGCAGATTTCCAGAAACCTGGACTGGTCGTTGGTTTCAACATGGAATTGATAAGCCCAATATATTTCTCAATCAAACACATATTGAGAATAAAGGCGAATGTATCCACACGGACGGAGTTAACAAATTTATTGTACATGACAGGTATGTTAAATATAGTTTCAATTTAATATATTATTTTTAATAAAATACAATGTAAGTTCATAGTTCTTACTTACTAGCTGAAAATCTCTCTATTGCTTAAGGGAATATAAAACATAATCACATTCGCGTCCATTATTGAATTCAACAATAGTCAAATCATATATTCGCCCTAATTTGGCATTCTCAAGCCTGCAATTCGTTTCTCATCTAAGTAGATGACCATTATTAACATTAACGTTGAGGCTGGCTTTGCTACGAAGAGCTCTTCCAAGAAGAGAATGAAACAATGTTATTTATTGAAACTGTGATTCATATTTCTTGCAAAGTCGATAAAAGAGAAAAAAAAACGTAGTGCAAGATGTTCTAAAGCCTAGAAGTGTGCCGTTAGAAATTTAATCAAGGGTATTCTCTAGTTTTATGGTTGTTATTTCTGCAAAATAAGCTATATGGCATATAATATGATAAAGTGTGAAGGCACACTTAAACCTACAGAATAAAGGTCTAATATCCATTCCAAACCTTGTAGACATCGTGTAACCAAGAAAGCCACGAATGATGGTGGAGGACGCTTCCAACGGTGATGAGTCATTTGACAGGAAACTTCAGCATTTTGGGAAATGTTTTACGGTTTCACATATATCGCGCATTTATCTTTGGCACTCATTATATATACATTTTAGCTTTCGAAGTATAGTTGAAGAAAATTAATGATAGTTATAAATCTAATTCGTAAAACAAAAAGTATTAGGTATGCATCATTGAAGTAAGAAAACACATCCTCTACCCTGTCTGTGAGGTTGCACATTGAGCATAGTTTCATCTCCATGGAGTATAGAAATTTATTTAAAAACAAAAACTCTCCTATAGTTTTAACAATACAGCTTTATCTAATTGGGATCTAAATTAGAATTTATAATATCAGTGTTACGAATTAAACATTAATACAACGTATGAAGCGCACTATTTTGTGCCACTGATTTATATCTAATTTATTAGGTTACATTTAAAATTTTCAATTAAACTATCTATAATTTCTGTGATAGAAATTCTGGGAAATTGATTTCATACTTTATACACAAACATTCCAATTCTTTGTACAAAAATGTTTTGTTTTTTCATTATAATATGTTTTGAATTCTACTATAGGTCGTTAAACTATTTATCATAAATATATGATATCATATATATAGCATAGGTACCGGATTAGATGTCAGAAGAATGGTATTATCATCTGCGGTTGAAGAAAAATATATAATAATTCGTTAGAATGGCATTTAATACTTACGGAGAGAGAATTCTTAGGATTCATTTTTATAACAAACCATCCGATGTAGTTCACACTTAGTATAATACTTACAGTTTAGATATGTAAATATAAAGCCGCCTAAAACCAAACGATCTACACACTCTGTGCTTGTAAATAGCAGATAATCAAACTTAAGTGTGAGAGAGTCACTTGTAAATGTATATAGTGTGTTTTTGTGAGTTAGAGTAGACTAAGTCTCACAGTTCTACAAATCACCTATCTCTATGGGAATTGTGTGAGGGCTAAAGGGATAATATAAGTTGTTATGGTTGGTTCCACAGTGCTGGAAAGCATCACCGACATTTTCCGTGATAGGTTGCTTCTTTTATGGTCATCGACTGGTTTCGGGCGTTCGCCTATCATCAAAATGTTTTTGTCAAAACATTGTGATAACACAGACTTGCACAGAGCAAATTCAGTTAATACATTCCTTTTAGGAATGTAAAAAGTAAAGTAAAGTAATGCCTATTTTTTCAGGCGGGCTTAACGTCCAACTACCAAATTAGGTGTCGTGGACGGGGGCGGAAGCACCTACTTTACTATTAACAATTTTTAAACAAATATAAAATTTAGCAGTTATACGCTGGACTCGAACTGGGGTCCTCCCACTTACAAGTCCATGCTCATAACCACTACACCAACACCCGCCACCAAGGAGTGTATGAAAGTGTAGTTCCAGGGGCAAAAATTAGTGTTAGGAATATTATGAAAGGAGTGTATTAACTGAATTTGCTCTGTGCAAGTCTATGTTATCATCCTTTTTTTTTGACAAAAACATCCTGATGATGGTAGAACGTCCGAAATCAGTCGATGACCACAAAAAGACGCAGGCTATCACGGAGAATGTCCCTGTTGACAATGTAAGTGTTGTACAATTTTAATGGAAATAAGATATCAAAATTTCACCCAACAAAAACCACAACAACGTCATCTATTCCCATATTTTCTGCATCTACCACATACATACACAAGCAACATCAGACTTTGGATCAGTTCCAACCAAGAATCTTTACTCAATTTACACCTAATGGTGGCTTTGTATATAAATCTCATATGACCCTCATCTAACTTGAGTTTAAGAAATGATGTAAGTAACGTAAGTGTCAAGGTTCCCCAATCATTTTTTTTTTCCAGCTATTTGCATTAATGAAAAGGTTTCACCTTTTTCATTACACGTCATTATTAATGCTGTAAGAAGGAAGAACAAAAAAAAAAAAATTGCTAGGTACTAGACAGTGTAGGTATAAAGGCAACAGCTGAAGCAATGCTCCACAATAAGGGGGAAGAAGTTGTGCAATTGTTAACTGTAGTTATACTGACGTCATTTGGTTTTAACGTCTAGGTTCTGAGCTCTAACTTGTACGCAAGATGCAGTGAAAAAACATAAATGATATTGTGATTGCACTTTTAGACGTTTACAAGTTTTTTGTAGTTTTGGTATTTCTACATTTTTATAGAATACTTCTTCAAGACAGTTGCCTGATGGAGGGTCCAACAAAGCACATGCTTTACCTAAGTGCATTTAAAGAAAATGCCTCCTTGTTTTGGGAAAAATACCGGAGGGTGGAAGTCGATTTTAATATAATATTTTTCCTTTAAAGTCAACTCGTGTTGAACATGCCAACTAAACGAACCTGAAATTAAGCGAAATTTTATCTGTTAGATACACCGATCGAGACGCATCTCATATTTACAATTCAATTTTTTTGCTAGATAAAACTTTTTAAATCTGTTACGCATTTATATAAAAATCTCTAACCTTATTCTATGGGTTATCCTAAAAAAAAGGGTTAATCCACTTACCGCAAACAGTCCCATTGTACTTTTAGTTTTTCTTTTGTTTTTTACTATAACTTGATTTAAAGTTCAAGATAATTTATCTCTAAGATACTACGCTACAATCGCTCTTAACTTTAAAGAATGAAGAATAGTAATTTACCAAACAGTGAATAAAATAATGCTTTTTTTTTACACTGGAATTCAGATATTGACTGAACGAGAATGTAAAAAGTACGAGGGTGCTTTGAAAAGTTCTCGGAATGTACTAGAAAGAAGTGTCTTACCTCGGTGGAACTGGTTTTATTTTTCAACATAGTCTCCCCGTAGACTAATGCATTTGGTCCAGCGATGTTCCAATGCCTTTATCCCATCTCGAAAATGAGATTCCTCCAGGCCTGCAAAGTACCTCTCCTATTCGGCTGTCAGTTCTTCCGTTGTAGGAAATCTCCGTCCACCGAGGAAAATTTTCAGCTTGGGGAAGAGATGAAAGTCTGATGGTGCCAAATCAGGTGAATAAGGTGGATGTGGCAACAATTCGTACCTCAGTTCATGAAGTTTTGCCATGGCAATAACACTTGTGTGCGGGCGGGCGTTGTCCTGATGAAAGATGACTTTCTTCCTTGCCAAACCAGGCCTTTTTTCGCGTATCTTTTCCTGTAGTTGGTCTAGGAGGTTTGCATAGTATTGCCCCGTAATTGTTTGGCCAGTAGGAAGATAATCTATTAGCAGAATGCCTTTTGCATCCCAGAAAACTGAGGCCATGGCCTTTCCGGCCTAACGTACTGCCTTTGCTTTCTTTGGTGGTGGTGACTCAGCATGTTTCCACTGCTTTGACTGCTGTTTTGTCTCTGGGGTATAGTAGTGGACCCAAGTTTCATCTGTAGTCACAAACCGGCGCAAAAAATCTTGTTGGTTGCGCTGAAAACGGGCCAGACTTTATTTCAAACATGGTGCGTTTGTGGTCCAATGTCAAGAGCCGCGGCACCCATCTTGCCGATATTTTTTTCATTCCCAATTCTTCGGTTAAAATGTGATATACCCGTTCAGATGACATCCCTATAGCTCAACAATCTCTCGCACTTCAGCAATCTCTCGACGATCCTCCATGACCATTTTATGCACGTATGCGATAAATTCTGGGGTCGTAGCTTTTTTTGGTCATCCACTACGCGGATCATCATCTAAGCTCTCCTGACCAAATTTAAACTCGCTGGTCCACTTGGCAACAGTTGAATATGAAGGAGCAGAGTCCCCCAGTGTGTTCTGAAAGTTGGCATGAATTTCCTTTGCTTTCTTCATACCTTTCTTTACGAAGTACTTAATCACTGCTCGAATCTCAGTTTTTCCCAATGTCACAAATCACTACGCGGGAACAACAACAATGAGACGTCACTACCGCTCTCACGCGCAAGAGCTCTGACGCGCCACGTGTTCACTCACAAAGGATGCGTGATTATGCGTGGGAACCTCGTTGCTCTAGCACTGACATCTAGCGGTGATTCCGAGAAGTTTTCAAACCACCCTCGTACTTTGTTTAGGAATTAAATATTAGATTTTTTCGTCAGCAATCGTATTTAAATTGGTTCTTAACTTACAGCGGCCTCTAGACGGTCAATAATATTGACAATACTTTAGAGTATTGACAATAATATTGACCATGTAAGGTGAAAAAATTGTATTGATGGTCGGTATTGACAAGAGTATTGATGAAATTCAGATTTTCTGATTTTCGTGTATCAATACTGAGAATTGGAGGGGATATTGACAATATTATTGACCGTGTAGGGGCGGCGCCAATATTTCCATCAATACTCAGTTCAATAGTTTTATACAACGTTGAAACTAACCTGTACAAAACAAAAGCGATACTATTATAATAGGTTAAAGGACTTTATGAGTAGTGCCAAACGCCAAAATAATGGCTACGCAAGCTTTTGTACGATTATTCATTTTTTAAGGTAAAAAAAGCCAACAAAATAACGAGTACAAACACGTAAATTCACTCTCCTAGTGGCAGTAGTAAAAACGAATGAGCACAGTTATTGACAAAAGTATTGACAATAATATTGATCGTGTAAGGTAATGAAATATTGAAACTGGTTAGCACGAGTATTGATGGTTATATTGTCAATACTGATATTGACAATAATTGACCGTGTAGAGGCCGCTTATATGAATATAAAAAAAATATATAAAAGTGTAAGTATTGCAAAAGTAGTGATACTTGAATTTAATTCAAGTCAAACACTTACTCCGTCTATAACCTGTTCTCTTGGAATAAATATCCGTTGCAATTTAAGGTTTGTTTTGCAATATATCCTTACTTTCACGAAGTGTCACCAGATGTCCAGGCTAGTTACAGTTGAATAATATTACTTTACGTCACTTGTGAGAAAAAGTAATGGCTGGTTTTTACTTTCTGTCACTTGTGATAAAAAATATAACTTCACTCACCATTTTGATTTAATAATCATAACATTGCTACTTGACTGCAGAGGAAAACATTATGATTATTATTAATGTTAATGATTTGTTATAAATACTTATTTCAAAAAAATGTTAAGACTCTTGGAATTGTCCAGTTGCAGTAGCAAAAGGACAATTCGTACAGACATAAGATCTTAAAATAGGAAAAAATACTATTTTTTTTTTTTCATTAATTTAAAAAGGTCGATCACTGGCCAGTCCTGGTATTGATAAATTAATGAGATACTAAATTTAATTTTAGAATTTAGCCTAAAGCAAAAATATTCATTGTATCTCAATCCTTTGTACAATATTTTCTATTTTCCGCTTATTTCATGGAAAAGTCGAGAATATTATAACAATTTTAGAATTATGTTATATTTTAAAATATTATATTATGTATGTACATTATATTCTATAGTATCTATCTATATTATATTATTAAAGCAAGAATATGTTTAACAATAGAGATATTGCTTGCAAAACTTTGTAAGTACTCAGTATGCATATTAAACTAAATTAATTAATGTAGCATCATCAAATATTTTACTTATAAACAATGAATTCACAGCCTTAAACATTGGTTTTTGGTTTAATGATACAATATATGTTTGATGTGATTTCCAGCACCTTTTTTCCCCCCCTTTCGACACCAGCTTAAGTTTAAAATTATAAATTACAAATTCAAAAGATTCTTAACAAAAATAAATTTAAAAAAAAAAATCGGTATGAAACAGTTACAGTTTATATTTTCTCTTGCTGCAGTTTATATAGTCATTAAAAATATTATTGGCTGTTTTTCAATGTATAAATTAAATCAGTTTGAACATTAATTAAATTAAAAAAAACTTTAAACTATTTTGATGGGAGCAAAATCTTCCTGCTCCCTCCCCCCAGAACCCTTGTAAAATTATTTTTAAATTACAAACATACGCTATATGTTTCTATACGTATACTAAGCTTAATGAAAACTATGATGTATTTATGGAGAAAATCTTAGAAAATAAAATAAAATAAAATGTTCAGTAAATTTGCACTTCTTGTCAACCCCAGGACAAAACCCCAGTCTTGAATTACGGAGTGTAGGAAACACATATAATTCTATTCCATTTCATATAGATAATGGAAAATATTTTTTTTTTTTTTTTGCATAACATCAATGGTCCTTTGCACCTGAACTATATTAAATAGACACTTTACCTTTTAATAAACACTCTATATATAAAAAGAACACGCATCCTTATAAATACATTCATTCTGATAAAAAAAATATGCATCCTTACAAATACATTCATTCTTATAAATACAACATGTATCCTTATAAATAAATACATTCATCCTTATAAATACAATCATCCTTATAAATACATTCATCCTTATAAATACATTCATCCTTATAAATACATTTATCCATTAAAACAAAATTACGCTTCTCACATACGTCTATTTACAAGACAGTGGAGTCTCTATATCCCTCACACTCTATGAAGATTCTAAACTTATCCACATTCACACAAACTTTCACATACGTGCCGGGATGCCAAACCCGACACAGGCCCACCCGTCCTAGAAACAGTGGCTCCCGAGAAATGTTGGAAGACGTCCTGCCAGTAGCAGGAAGTCAAAAGATAATGGAAAATAAAATACCACTTTGCAGGAAGCATAACTCCTGCCCTAAAAACAAACCCTAAAATGCCCATTACATGAAATTTTTTTTTTGCAAAAATGTTCAAATAAATGTAATACATGTTGTTATGGTGGTTGGTTCAGCAGAGTTGGAAAGCATCAGAGACATTTTCCGTGTTAGCCTGCATCATCTTTTTTGTGGTCATCGACCGGTTTCGACCGTTCGCCTATCATCAGCATGTTTTTATCAAACAGTGTAATATTGCCTCGGTGCACTTAGGGAAATCAGTAGCCATAATAAGGTCTTCCTGGTTTGGGTACCTGGGCATTCGGGTCATTGAGGCAATGAGGCGGCAGATCGTTTGGCCTGAGAGGGTTCCATTGGAACACTTATCGGGACGGTACTGTTCTGTGGTCTCAATATGCCTTAGGAGTGCATCAACTAAGACATGGATGCACGACCGATCAAGGAAATAGTGGGCCAAAACCCCGGCCAAAGACAGGCGAAAACGTTCATTCATAGCTACTCGCCCAGGCTAACTGCAGAATTATTCCAACTAGGCCGGGTGCCCATAAGGATAGCAGTTGGCGTTCTCACTGGCTACTGGAGACTCAATAGGCACATGCACCGCATGGGCCTGGCAACGGATAGCCTGTGTAGGTTTTGTCAGGAAGAAGAGGAAACAGCACTACACGTGCTATGTCAGTGTGAGAGGTTTGTATGTTTTAGGAGTCGCCTCTTTGGAGAGGAAAAGCTGGCGCCTGCAAGCCTCAGCCAGGGGCCCCTCTCGGGTCTATTACGTCTATTAAAGCAGACAGGGCTCGAGAGGGTGCTCTGATGGCAGGTGCTCTAAATTGGCCACCTGGAAGCCACCCCAGACTCCACAATTCGACAAAGGACAGGGCTGGAGAGAGGTCTCCATCTTAGGGGGTGCCACAATAGTTCCATGGGGGTCACGGTGGCGCAGGCTGAAGAGCCAACCCCCCAATAGAATCTAATCTAATCTAATCTCTAAACAGTGTAACAACATAGACTTGCGCAGACCAAATAGAGTTGATACATGAAACTGTCAAAAAAAATTTCATCAGAGTTATTTTCCGTGATAGCCTGCTTCTTTTTGTCGCGATCGGTTTCTGGCGTTCGCCCATCATCAGTATGTTTTTTTTTTTTTGTCAGTGTGATAACATAGACATGCACAGAAAAAAATTTAGTTCATACACTCAACTAGTGTAGCAACTAAAAATTTGCTCTGTACAAGCCTATGTTATCACTTTCTTTTGACAAAATCATCCTGATAATGGGCGAACGCACAAAACCGGTCGGTGACTACAAAAAAAAGGAGCAGGCTATCACTGAAAATATCTCTGTTGCTTTCCACCTCTGCGGACCCAACAGCAACAACATCTAAAAAAAAATTGTTTCACCCATTTTGGGGAAAATTTAAAAAAAAAAAAAAAAAAAAAAAAAAACAGTTTTTGAGTTCTGTCGTTCACAATACACACACACACACACACACACACTCTCACAGAGGCTATTTTCATTAAAAAAATCACTTTTTCTGATTTAAAACGAGTAATTTTTTTTTGAAAGCTCAAGATCGAAAAGTTTACAAGGTCATCATACTTTCTATTACCAGCAGTAACATATTGTTTTAATTTTTTGTTATTGTTGTTGTTTTATATATTTGTATTAAGCCTTCATCAGCCCGATTTGTATTCCTTTAGCTCTCACATTTTGTTATTCTTAAGAGATAGATTTCCGAAATAAAGTTTATTTTTTTCATTTTATTTTATGAAATTCAAAAATCATATTTTAAATTTTGTATTATAATGTTTGGTTTATATAATATTAACAAAATAATGTAGTATTATATAATGATTTGAATATTGTATATTGATGGAAATGAGATGTATTTGGTGGTAACATTATAGCAGGTTGTCACAAATATTGCTGCATAACATGCACTGTTACCTATGTAAACATTGATTGAATACTCTTGCTTGTAGAATTTACCTAGCAACCTATTGCTTATACATCAAATACATCGAAACTTTCCATCAATTAACCATGTATGTATTTACTAAAGTAACATTTACATATATGAGAATGTTTAAGATAAATATTAATAATATTCTTAAATGATAATTAGTATAAATTTTTTGGAAAATATGGATTTTTATTTGAAGAAATAATTAAAAATCTTATTTATTTATTCTTTTGTTAATATTTTCACAGCCTCTATCGATAATCTCTTTCTCTCTTAGGAATTGTATAATGTCTGTCTTCTCGGAATGCATGGCATTTTGCAAGTTCTATATAAGAAAATATGTTATTTTTCTAGCAATATACTATTACACATTAATTTGGTGATCTTCCTGGGCACCATCTTTCAAGAGGGCTAGTTATGGTGGTCATCTATAGGAAGGTGCTTTTGGTTTGCAAGTTGGTCCAACTTTGCACAAAAGTATGGTTGTAATTTTAGTTTCTCTGCTGATAATATGTCTTTGTGAAAATCTCAGATGACTTCATTAATTGCAAAGATAGGTTTGTCATGTTGGGAGGAGTCTGAGAGGTGCGCAAGAGAATCTTCCCGCTTTATCTTCTATAAGCAGTTATCTTCTATATTCAGGCGAAATCGTTCATCTTTAATGAAGAGTCTAATTCTGATGTTCTCCTCACTTTAAATGAATTGCGCTGGCTCATCAAAATGAGGGCTGAATTAATATTTTTCTGAATTACATTCCTTGGATTGAAAGAGTGTCCGAAATCTATTCCATGGGTAGCCTGAAAGTAAGGGAGGACTGTGTATTTCTTTATTTATTTCATAAAAAAGTATTATTATTATTATTATTATTATTATTATTATAAATTTGGTGAAAAATTGTGATGGAAGAAGTAATTCTTGATCCAGTATCTATAATAACATTATAACATTCCTCCCTCCAAGTTGAATCCAAATTTGTGAGAATTTTGAAAGTTAGCAATATTCTTTCAAAAATTTAATTTTTTTTTTTTTTTTTTTTTTACATATTTTTACTTTCTCCAACGCCTAGTAAGAAAAAGTATTGTAATCGTGTCAAATTTTCGATATCGAGTTTTCCCAGGAAATATCCGTTTTGTGGTCAGTTCCCTGAGTCCAAAAACATGGTTTTTAGCAAATGGTCTGTGTGTATATGTGTGTTTGAAAGTGAACAGCATAGCTCATAACGGAGAAATCGTAGAAAGTTCAAATTTGATATTCCGTTTAGATATCACCATGGGATCTGACAGTTGGTCAGCGGTCAAAATTATTCAACCGGAAGAACCACTTTAATAAATTTTTTTTTTTTACTTCCTTGCGATTTTCTCAAAAATGGCTTCGACAATTTTAGAGAAAATCGCAAGGAAGTATATCAACTAAACATACAAAGATCTATAACTTTTATTTAAAAGATTTCTTTGGTAAAATTAATTTAGGGGTTGATGTTAGATTTTCATCGAAAATGATATTTCAGTTTACTATACAATTCTATCATCTAAATAATATTAATTAGAATTGAATGTGTTGTTGAAATTCCGAGTTTGAAAAAAAATCGGATGACCAGAAGTGCGTTTTTAGTGAAATGAATTTTTCAGTTTTCTGGTATTTTCTCGAAAACTGCTTCAACGATTTTTCATTAAACTGGGCATGTAAATTACACATATAAAAAGCTACATCTTTTATTTGAAACATTTTTCCTGCTGAAATCATTTAAGGGCACTTTTATGGGAGGGCTAGGGTTATGTTTTTCTCTAAAGTGCTATCATAGTTGATTATACGAGGCATATCCAGAAAGTAAGTGTACTGAGGCTCTCACGCCCGGAAGGATTTTGTTTTCGACATGTTGGCCACACTGTGTGTAGCCTGATTCCTCCCCTCCGAAACGAGACCGGTTCGAGGTCACTACGTTGAGAACTGTCGACGCGACAATACGTTTCGTGAAAAATGTCAATCCAATCTCCCGCCAAGTGGGAAATATTCAAGGTCGGGCAAGAGTTTTTGAGACGCTACAAACTCCATGGAGAAGAATTTCTCCGCTCCATCATTACTGGAGATGAAACTTTGGTTGCACACTACACACCTGAAACCAAAAGGCAGTCTCAATAGTGGCGTCACACCTCTTCGCCCTCCGCCAAAAAGTTCAAAACCACAATTTCAGCCAAGAAAATCATGGCATCCGTGTTTTGGGACTGTCAAGGCAAAATTTTAATTGAATATATGCCTCAAGGGGAGACCATCAACTCTACAAGATAGTGTAAGCTCCTAAAAAAATTGCGGAGGCCGATTCAGAACAAAAGGAGAGGCATGCTGACAAAGAGAGTCTGCCTGCTGCACGACACTGCCAGACCACACACTGCTTGCCTCGTTTAAATGGGATGTCCTGAACCATTCCGCGCATTCCCCTGACCTAGCATCTTCAGATTACTATCTCTTTACCTCCCTGAAGCTGCACATGGGTGGAAAAAGGTTTTCAACCGACGAGGTGGCGAAGGGGGAGGTGGAGAAGTGGACGAAGGGGTTGGCGGGAAACTACTTCGAGGAAGGCATCAAAAAATTAATACCCCGGTTCACCACCTGCATTGAGAGGAATGGTGACTATGTCGAAAAATACCTTACATTATGTACTAATGTAACCAAGTAATTTTTTTGTTCAAATAAAAATTTTTTTAACCTACAAAAATTCAGTACACTTACTTACTGGACATGCCTCGTACAATTCTGCCATTCAAACAAAATTAAAGAAATAAATAGATGGCCAAAATTCCGAGTTTCAAAAAGATTATTAAACCGGAAGTACACTTTTACTGAACCGTTTTTTTTTTTTTTCTGTATTCCAGGCATTTCATTAAATTTGTTTAACTAACTATAAAATTTGTCAATTATATATCCAATTGTAGAAGTTGTTGGCCGTTAGAAATGATCTGATGTATCCCTTAGTTGGCTGATCGGCCGGGGGTATCATAAGAAAAACACTAAAAAATTTTTTAAGTGTTTTTTATTAATGGCCCATTTTTTGTCAATTATAATTTTGAAAACTGGAGTAAGAAAAATTTGTGTGGTTATTTTACACCAGATTCTTATATTTGTAAATAATAGAAATAAATACATCATATTATTTAAAGGAGATTTTAATTTATTTAGTATGTAATCTGTACGTTACTATGTTAATTCCAAGCGTTCACTCCTAAACATAATGAAATTTCAGCATCAGTACTTTGGTCCTTCGAAGAAGTACGATTTACATATAGATATATTTAGAGAATTTCTAGAGTTGTAATTTAGATATTCCCTCCAAAAAAAAAGAAACTAAAGAGATGAAATAGAATGATCTATAATGTTTAATGGCGAGGATTTGGATGCTGACGTTCGAAAAGAGAAAAAATGCTGGCACATTTAACCAGAATATATTTTCACAACAATTTAGTAATGTGAATAATATAGAAAGGAGAAAGAGGAGAAACAGGCGACGAACGGGTAACTTCTTGATATAATGCTGGCTAAGAACTCTTGCTTGTTCCTTTGCTGTTTAAAGGCTTCCTGTTTGATTGTTCGCTTGTTGATTTAAGACTTACTGTAGCTTGTTCATTTAAGGCTTGCTAGTAGTCTGAGTCTAAGACATTAAAGACTTGTTTTTGAACTCTAATTTTGCTCTGCATTTACAAATTATTAGCATGGTTGGGCAGAGCTTGATTGATTCTTCGAGTGATTTTTTCGTATTGGCTATCAGATGCGCAAAAATCTTATATCAGATACCGAACCGAGGTTCCCTATGTACGAAAATGTTTTAATGAATGGTTTGTATAAGTGTGTGTGTGTGTTGAACAGAATATCACAAAAATCGGAAAATCGCAGTACACTTAAATTGAGTTTTTCCATTTACGTTCCATACCCGGGCATCAGACACCAACGTTTCCGGTCAAAATCCATCAACCGGCAGTGCGACTCTTTACTGAGTCGATTTTTCTTTTTTCGAGTTTTTCACGATTATCTTGAAAACGGCTTCAATAAATTTCTTTAAACCACACACATAAATACCTAACACTTTTATTTGAAACATTTTTCTAGGAAAATTGATCTTCTGGGGGGGGGGGGGATCAGGAAGAACAATAACGTTAAGCTTACATCAAAGTTGACTATTTCAGTAAAATGTGTGGTTTTATCATATATTCCAAATTCGGTAAAAAAAAATCAATTCGTACGACTTTATGGTATATTCTTTCGAGTTTTTAGGGAATTTTTGCTTTGGATTTTTTAGGGAACTTTTGACTTTAGTAAAACTGCAATAGTTGACTGGGAAAAGAATTCACAAAATAAAAAAGAAAATTTTTAGAAATGATCCACATCAATAGTAAAAGTAAAGTAAAGTAATGCCTATTTTTTCAGGCGGGCTTAACGTCCAACTACCAAATTAGGTGTCGTGGACGGGGGCGGAAGCACCTACTTTACTATTAACATTTTTTAAACAATTATAAAATTTAGCAGTTATACGGGGACTCGAACTGGGGTCCTCCCACTTACAAGTCCACGCTCATAACCACTACACCAACACCCGCCCCCACATCAATAGTAACAGAACATCTATTAATTTTAAAACAGATATTACCCCGATCTTAATGACATACGAGTATATACAAATTTATTGAAATAATGAAACTGCTTGTTTTTCAACACTGCTAAAATATGTAATCTAACCTATCATTAAACTGTAACCTACTATGTTGTTTTAATCTAGTTTTAATGATCTGGCTCCCAGGTCGAAAGCTGATACTGTATAATAAAGTGTTTTATACATAATATGTATAGACAAGGACTTTTTGGCATTTAATTCCAATTATCATATTTTGTAAACCTATCACTTTTATTTGGCAATATTTTTCTCAAAAAAAGTTATTTTAGGGATATTCTGAAGACCTGTCAATTAGGTCCAATTCTAAACTGTCGCTCCAAGCTTTGTTTGTTGAGACGATTGGCGCTAAAGTCTTGTTAAGTATTCTTATATAGCCAATATCACTTTTTACTTTCTCTTACTCCTAGTAAGAGGAAGTATTGTAATCGTGTCAAATTTTCGATATCGAGTTTTCACCGGAAATATCCGTTTTGAGGTACCCTGAGTCCAAAAAAGTGGTTTTTAGCAAATGGTCTGTGTGTGTGTAAACAGCATAGTTAAAAAACGAAAAACCGTAGAAAGTTGAAACTTGATATTCACTTTAGGTATCACCATGTGATCTGACCTGCGTTATCTGTCAAAATTCCTCAACCGGAAGTACCACTTTACTAGTTTTTTTTTGTTTTTTTTTTTTGCGATTTTCTCAAAAATGGCTCCAACGATTTTTTTTTTTTTTTTAACTTTATATGTCAAATACATATACAAAGAGCTACAACTTTTATTTAAAATATTTCTGTGGAAAAATTCATTTAAGGGCACTTTTGGTGGAGGGGTGGGGGTTATGTTTTTCTCTAAAGTGCTATCATAGTTGATTATACAATTCTACCATCCAAACAAAATTAATTAGAAATAAATAGATGGCCATAATTCCAAATTTTAAGAAAATTAGTAAACCGGAATTGCGTTTTTACTGAACAGTTTTTTTTCAGTTTTCGACGAATTACCGTTACATTTGGTACACAAACTATAACATTTGTCAGTTATATTTTTGAGAACAGGTGATAAGAGAAAGTTGTGTGAGTGTTTCACAACCAGATTTTTTAGTTTTGGTTTTCATCCTTTAAGTAGGATAGGCCAGCGAATTAAATAAATCACCATATAATGTATATAAATAAATAATACAGCGTTATAGATTTATGATGCTATTCAATGGAGCTTGATTTCTTAATGGCAGAAATCAATTGAAATGTCCCTCGGGTCAAGAATTTATTATTTACACCTTTTATTCAAATGACGTTTTTCCAAAATTTACATCACCCAGAGAAATCCTTTTAAATATTACTATTTTAATCATGAGCTATCCAGTAAACGCAATAAAATATTGATCTGTTGATTGTCTTTTGAATAATGTTTGTAGATCGATCATCACACACACTTGACCAAAAATTCCTCAATTTTTAATTCTTAACCATAATGAATTTGTGTCATCGAATACAAAATTGTATTTTTTTTTTTTTTTTTACAACTTTCATACGAATATCTTTGCATCGAAAATTCAGTAGTTTTTCAAAAATTTGAACAAAATCTAAAGAACTATTTTACGTTTATTTTGGGGGCTGAAGTTTTTCGCGTCCGAGATCTCACGTGCATCCTAGATATCCAACTAAACGAACAGCATCAACCGCCAGCGCAGCCTAGTCCTTTTAGGAGTCATGGCGTAGGAGAAAAAAAAAACAACGAATATTTTAAGCGTATGAATTAATAACAAGGGATTTCCAGTTTATAAGGCTTTGACTCTTTTTTTTAACAATTTCACATTTTGTAGGAAGAAAGTATGTTATCAAATACTTGAAATTGAATTTATACCGGAAATTCTACTTTTGGTATCTGTGTGTGTTTGTGAACCAATACGAAAAGTCGCAGATAGCTCAAACTTGATATTCCGTTTATATACGTACAACCGCTTCTGACACTAGGTTTCGGGCAAAATCCGTCAATAGAAGATGCGACTTTACTGAATGGTTTGTATAATGGTTATGAAAAGAAGAGAAAATTAGGGAGAACCGGTTTTTATGATGAAATAAACTAACACTGTTTCATCAAAGAAATGCACAAATTGCTGGGACTTTACAAGTAAAATAAACTCTCGATTATCCTGGCTAATGGTGAGGAGGGGTGGCACGGATAATAAAAAAACACGGATAATCCGAACTATAATTATTTATTTCTAAAATACAACATATTATACATTTCTAAGGCAGACAATTATTTTAACATGTTTAATGCTCATTATTATTAAAAAAATCTATGATTTTGGTATGTTTGCAGGAATCTTTTAATGATCTTTTTAATATCAGTTCGAATTTTTCTAAGAGCTGTTATGTCTTTATACTCGAATTCCATTGGTCGAAATTCTCCAACAAAGTGACAACAGAATTCAGAGCCATGTTGTGACTAATGCGATTGATAATTTCTTCTTCTCCAAGTTCAGCTTCATTCTCTTGCTCATTCTGGTTGAATGAGATCGGAAATAATATCCGTGTCACTCATTATTTGAAAACCTCCATTACATGAAACATGTTTTAACCACTCCTCAATATTTTCACTATCAACATTTTCAAAGCTATCTGAATTTGCCATTAACTCACTCATTCAGATACTATTTCACTTGTTTCGGACTCGATAGCATCAAAAAAAGCCTAACTAAAACCAGTCCAGCTGATTTCAGATATCCCACCATCCAGTTTTAAACATTTAAATACAAATACATGCACTGCGGTTAACATGAAAGGGAGCAAATATTTAAAAAAAAATACATATACATACAATTATTTTTTTAAATTAAATTTATGCACGGTTAATCCGCACACCGGATAATCGGGAGTTTACTGTCTATAGAAATTAGGTAGCGAGAGATATATATAGAGACAGACTGGCTGAGTGATGAGAAGGTAGTAGAAAGTTGCTGACTCGTTCTTAACTGGTTGTAAAACTTTTCCCTTATAGGGTTAGCTCAGCTGTGTATATACAGAGTCTCCCACTCTCATCTGGCCTAGGTAGCGAGTAACTAGATTGTCATTTTTGTATTTCTCTCCGTTCTTCGGATCCCTTTTATAGTTTGGTTTTCCAAATTTTTCACGATTTTCTCGAAAACAGCTCCAACAATTTTCTTTGTAGACAATTTTTCCTGTCTACATATAGCTGATTATCTAATAGGGGAAGGATTAGCTAAGTGGTTAGCGCGTTGGACTCCCACGCGGAAGTCCCGTGTTTCCAGTCCAGTGCTACTCTTAGATTTTTTTCTTCCTAGGAGCCTCTACAGTTTATTGTTCGGGATGATGGCTAGTGTTATCTGTAGTCCGGAAGCCGGCAGTGCACTGAGAAAGCTCCGGGCGCTAATGACCATGGATGTTGACGCGCCTTAAATTAAAAAAAAAAAAAATTATCTACCACTTTTTTCTCAAACATTTTCTGAAAAAAAATTGATTTTTAAGGGTTTCTGTCGCTCTTATAATATTGTAATATAATATAGAATTTCAAATTTGAAGAAATTAGGTTAACCGGAAATGCAAGGTTAACTGAATAGGTTCTTGAGATTGTAATTATCTCAAAAACTTTCATTGGAATTATCTCAAAAACTAATACAACGATTTCCTTTAATTTTAATGTCATCTCTTAGATATTACATAATCTTTATTTAAGTCATAAAAATTCATAAAACATAATAAATAAATAAAATTGCCGGAAAAATAAAAAAAAAACCAATGGACAGAGAGAAATATGACAATTATTATTCATAAACTTTTCCAACGTTATATTCACAATTCCATTTTACATATTGAAGGGGTAGTAGGAAGGTTAAAGATCCTTTCAAGATGAATAAATGATTTATCTTCTAAATAATGTTTTGCTTTACTTTGTAGGCATGAAATGTAGTAGTGAGTGGGGGAGTTAAATCCCTTGACGATGGTCATCCAGTCAGCTTAAAGGGATTTCACCTCCCTATTTCACATTTCCACATAAATAAAGAACAACAGGAAATTATTTTTACAATTTATTTATAAATAAATTTTTTTAAGTATTTATAATTTTTATAGAAAGTAATAAAATAAAATAAAATAAAAAATAATAATAATACATCATAAAAAATAATAGTAATAAAATAAATATCAGAGACATTTACCGTGGTAGCCTGCTTCATTTTGTGGTCATCGACCGGTTTCGGGTATTCGCCCATCTTCATGATGCGTTTGTCAGACAGTGTGATAACACAGACTTGCCCAGAGCAAATTCAGTTTATACACTCTGATTTATAAAATATTATATTCTTAATAAATAACTTATAATATTAACTACAACTATTAAATTAACTTGTAATTATTATATTAATTAACTATAAATATATATAAATAATTATAAATATAAATATAAATAATATAATACTATAGTAATTTATAGTTAATTATATATTTATAATTAATAGTTAATATAATACTTATTAGAATTATATTATTTTTTATAATCTCCAGATATATAAAATTCAGCATCCGTATGTTTGTGGCCGCAAAACTCGACAAGTAGTCGATGAATTGACTTGAAATTTTTACACACCGTTGCAATTTCTATATAAGAGTGTTTGGGTGTAATGTTTATCACATTGGAACTTCAATATCATTTGTAAATATATATGTAAACATTTGTAAATAAAATTGTATTGAATTGAATTGAATTATAAGAGTGTTTATATATACTTTTTACTCCGAAGTTCCCACGGAAACGGGAAATTGTCCGAGCGTTTCGCGAGGTTGGCAGAAATAGACAGACTCAGACGCGTTGCGATGGTGGCTCACTCTCTGAACCTCTTTCTCAACTACTTATAAGTACCTCTATTCCGAAAGGCCCATGGAAACGGGAAATTTCGAGCTAAAATCCGTTCAAACGGCCATATTGCGTTAGCACTTGCTTCTTCAGGTATTGCTGCTACTTTGATGGAAGGAGGTAGAACAGCGCATTCAACTCTTAACTGTCATGACATAAACATGCACTTCACAGAAAATCCAACATATAACATTTCTAAAACATCAGGAATGGGAAAGGTTCTTCGAACGTGCAAAGTCATTGTATGGGATGATTGTACAATGGCTTATAAGAAGTCATTGGAAGCATTAGACCATACATTGAAAGACTTGCGAAATAATCAGGTTCCATTTGGTGGAGCTTTGGTGTTACTAGCCGGTGACTTCAGGCAAACGTTTCCAGTGATACCTCGCTAAACAGCAGCTGATGAATTGCATGTCTGCTTGAAATATTCAACTCTTTGGAGCACAGTAGAAAAAATTCATTTAACAACGAATATGAGAGTTCAACTTCAAAACGATCGAATAGTTGCCACATTTTCAAGACAATTACTCGAACTCGGTAACGGCACTGCTCCTACAAATCCGGAAACAGGAAAAATCACCTTCCCATCTAATTTCTGCAACATTGTACATTCAAATGAAGAATTAGTAGACAGGGTATTCCAAATCATAGAAACAAATTATCAGAATCGCGCATGGTTAAGCCTAAAAAATCCTGGACCAGCGAAGCGTGGTCGGGTTAGCTAGTACATTATAAAATAACTATATTTTACATTTATTTGTTATTAAATATAAATTTAATCACCGTTTTAATGTTAGAGGTAAGGATTTTTTTTAAACTTAACGGATAAATAATTTCCGATCAACAAAAACTTTTAACATGGATTTTGTTTATGCGGAAGCTTCCGAGATAAAAATTGTATATCCTGAAATAAAATCGGTATGAGAATTGAATCTCAGAAATGAGCGCTACGTTTATTCGTCTATCCAGTAATATGTATGGTCTGTGGTTGCTAAGTCCATTAGTTTTCAATAGAAAGATAACCAAGGAGTTCTTTGTAGTATTATTACGGGTTTAGACGTGGAAGGAGATTGTTGACTACAAATTTAAGGAGAGAAATTAAAGGGGTGATTAAGAATTTGAATTTATTAATGAAGGAACTTAGGATATCGGTTAAATCAGTTGAGGAATGAGGACAAGAAGGTTGTATCCAGTATTATGGAGTACACGAAGGAGGGGGCCCCGAAGGCCGCTTCTGCAAATGTGCTTTGCTTTTGCTTCTTGATTCCAGTTTCCTGGAGCAAAGAAAGTCTTTCAATTGTTGGGGGTAATTCAATGAATGATTGACATGAATTTAATACAAATTTGAAATTTGTTTTGTTTTGCTATATCATGTTGAACCATAAATGTACCGCGGGACACTGGTTAGAGTTAGATCAGAATATAATAGAAACAGATAACGCTTTTTTAGGCTTTTAAAGTGTAATGGAAACAATCACCATCAAATTCGCTATACAAATCCTGGATTCAGTAGACCCATTAGCATCCGCATCGACGCGCCAACTTTGAGCTCCGAAGTGCATGTCATCTATGCATAACTTCGTCTGTCAAGCCCATTACAATAGATTGGCGAATGGGCTTTAACTACAATAGTGAATCTCCCATCTAGAAGCTCCAAGAGTAAAGATTAATCTCCATACATAAACTTTAAAGAGCCAACATCAGTCGCTCAAGCGACATTAAAGAGGTTAAAACTTCTGAACATCAATCTTGAAAAGTTCACCAAGTTAGCCAAATTGGCAAATCTACGGTCAGAACAAGCAATACTTTTAGCCTCATCACTACAGTACAGGACTCACATCAGCCAACGCTACTAATCCACATTCATCACGCTACCAACATCACTTCTCCCTTGTTCTTTTCTTCTCACACAGTATCGTAAGATATAAAACATTGTGTTTAAGTTGCAAGTAGCCAGTTTGTATGTTCCTCATCATTTCATCATTCTTCAACTATCAACCTGCTACTGGAACAGAAGGCATTAGTAGGCAATTAATGGGAAGTGATCGGAAGGAAAGTGTGATTGGCAGACGGAATGAGAGTCCATCTGGCTTGCTCTTATGGACAATTTCTTTAGGTATGAGATGATTAGGAATTACAGTTTCGAAAAAAAATTTCCACAAGATTTCCTCACGCAAAATTGTAGACTCAAAGTATACTCAAGAACTGGCAAATTCTTTGGGAAGTTTGAGGAGACCCCAATACACTTCCTGATGGACTAGGAATTGAAAATCAAATAGCGAAAAGAAAATCCGTACACTTATAGTGAGTTAATTCCGTCTCTTTTTTATTGTGTAATATACATTTTAAACAACAATTGAATAATTAAATAAAAATGAGTTTTTTTTAATTGTATTTTGTTATTTCAAATTCCGTTGTTTATGTTATTTAAATAATTTATATAAGATTAATAACAGCTTGTTTATCAGATAATTTAAGCCAAAACTTTTGTTTAGTTATAAATATTAATTAATTTCTAATTAACCTTATTTAAACTATTCAAGCAAAAACTGAATTAAAACAAAGAAGAAGAAGCTAAAAAAAAAAAAAAAAAGCGTCTATGAAAAAAACCTAGAGAGAAGCTTAATTAGTTCAAAAAGCTAAAATCAACATTGTTCCTTAGATAAAGCAACGATCGTAAATTTAGTAAGACAGACAGCCAGGCATATACAATCTCTGTTCAGTAATCTTTACAGTACCGAGTCTTACGAAAACGTTTTGTCTAATTCATTTTCTCATTCCATACTATTTTACAATCTCTGACTAACCTGTTTTGCCTGTTTGTGAATACCTATGTAAAGTGTGGCGCGTAGTGAAGGGATTTTAGTGTGTTTGTTGAATTGTTTTGTTATTACCTTAGAGCTTCTCTTTCATTCATTCTGTATCTCTCTACACGCCCCACAATCCCACTCACTAAGATGGTTGTCTGGTTGACGGGTATAGTTCAAATGCCAGTACTTGTTAGATATATATTTAACACCACATTATCTAACATACCAGGTTTTATCATCATTGTTTTCAACATTTTGACTATTAATTAATTCACTTGTACAATTTTATAACTTTGTATAAAATCCTACCATATTATTGAACATTACTTTTTGTAAAATATAAATATATATAAAAGGGATATTTATTATAAAATTGTGCAATACTGTTCCACCCATCTACTTGACCACAATTGAACTGGGTAACCCCACCCAGTCCAGCACAGTTCTGCCTCTCTGAAACTGTTTTCCCCCGTCCATTGCCCTACCTTCTCCCTTCCATACTAACGCTGCAGGATATCAAGCTTATACTTTCTGATTTTCCTTTAATGTCCAATTATGAGTTTAATTTAATTTTCATTATCAAATAAAATTTTATTTATAATAATTGAATGCAGCAGGCCTGTTTGTTTGCACATACACGTATACATAGTAATTAATTCATTTTTATTGAATATCCCAATATTTTAGTGAATTTCCAATATTGAATATTAGTTGTTTATGTTTATTTAAATATTAATAATAATAATAATGACTGAATTGAATCATTCATCCTTTATTTGTTTTTGTTTGCTTATGAAAATTCTCCTTAATTTGTGCCCAAAATCCGAAATCTACTTTAATTTTAAACTCAATATTGAAATTTTACAATATTATCCATCTTGACAATCCCCATCCTCCTCTTTATCCTTCTAAATCCGTACATTTATTATTGGAATCGGTATATTTATTCTACCTTGGAAAAAAAGCCCCCAGTATCACTTATATACTCCGCCAATTGCTAAGGAAGGCTATTTTTTCCCCCCATCCAATCATTAATTCGATCTTTCGCACAATCTATTTTACTAATCAGTTATAAATATTTACTTATTTTCAAGCCCAACCGTCATGAACATTTTAAAGAAGTATCATGCCTCTGTTCTACAAAGCATCGGAACTCAAAAAACTACCCTCTTCAAGCGGAATACCTACCCAATCTCAAACCTTAATTACAACTATGCCGATGACACCATCGTCCCTGATTCTGCTCACGTTTCTAACACTGTACTAACAAATCTCGCATAGAAGCCTGGTGCCTAAAATGGATAGAGAATATATAGTTACTACTAAGATATTCAACCAATAAGACTGCCAACCTGTAAAAATTCACCAATGCATCCCACCAATCTGTTAAGACGTCGTTGGCCCAGTGATCTCATCGCTTCCCAACCACCACCTTTAACTGAAAAGCACTGGCTGGTTTCTATCTTCGCGTTAACGCTTGGTCTATTACGAGACTATTCGGAAAATACAGCTTTCCCGAAGTAGCTGTATGAACTGAACAGCTGCAAATAAATTCGTAAAAAAAAAAATTACTAAATCAAGCGTATTTATTAAATCAAGTTTAAAGAAACTGGTTAGAGTCTTTAGAAAGGAAATCGCACTTCCCAACAACCGATTTTCTTAGAAGCCATAATTTTGGCAACATTTTGATATTATTATAAGATTATAATAAGATACACTATAAGATTACTATATTACTATTCAGAAGAGGGGATTAATGATTATTAACCAATCTTACGCTAACCAAGCCTCTCTGGGCCCATAGAGCAATAACAACAACCAGTTCCAGTACAAGCTCGCGTTCGGGTCTAACAGTTCCGAACAAACTGGACCATAATCTTAAAAAGAAAAAACAGCCAACGCTCTTCCATATACTTCTGTTCCGACCAATGTTTTTGAACCTAAATTCCTCACAATACAAGCAATCTGTGATTGCTCCTCAAAAGATGGATGAATGTTTCTTCCTTTATCTCACAATTTAAAAAAAAGTTATCTGGCATAATCCCTATCACGTCTGTGCAAACCACAACCCCCTGTAACGAATACGACTAGATAACTGAGAGAAGTCTGTGAATCTGTAAAGACAAAATATCTTCCCATTAGTCCTGCCTAATGAGCATCTTAGATTTTGGATAACCAACTGAGTTCAGCTATTCATCCGTAGAGATGAATGCCTGAAAGCTCTACCACAAAGACACACCCAGAACAGGATCAGAACCAGTGAAGGCAGGGCAGTGAAATGCCTAATGAAACTGCCTAAAAATGAATTTCCTCGGAATAATGTTTCAAGTAAAAATTGAAAATTTTCAAGTAAAATTCTTTATAGGATTAGAATGATCAAGTTTAAGGAAAATCGTAAAAATTGGAAAAAACAACCTCCAGTAAAGTGCTATTTCCGCTTGACCGATTTGGACCAGACGCTTATTTTCACATCCTTTGTTATCACCTACACAAGGTTATAACTTTCTTTAATTTTTCAATTTTACTATCCCCCTCCCCCCACAAATTCCTAAAAACCACTTTTTCAACCTCAGGTATTCCCAAAACTTATATTTCCGTTAAAAACTTGAAGTTTAAAAATTTGACACAATCCTGGTACTTCCTCTTTCAGCAAACAGTAACACATAAAAATGATAACATGAATAGATCTAGAGAGCTTTCAAACGTGTTAGGCTATAAACTTAATTAGAGAATGGTGGTCCAATCTGTAAACGATTCTATCAAATTAACTGAAGCATGACATTATTATCCCACGTATAAACCAATGTCCTGTATATCTTCTATCGTCAGTTTTGTAACCTCCCATTAGGGGATGACAATGGCTATTGGCGACAGTTTTCAGACATCCCATCTATATAACCCCTTTTGAAATCTGAAATGATATGACAACCCCTTAAACCTAGTTAATGAAATTGTCACTCAGCATTATGTTTAAATTTATAGAAAGGTTGTATATACTATATTTTGATTTAGGTTAGCAACAATGTTATCATATCATGGTGAGACTTATATTTCATATACTATAATAGCGTTTGGAAAAGAGTTGCGCATTTATATTCAACATTCCATTCTGTTGTATTACAGCAGTATTACGGTATAGTGTTTTCTTTTTTCTATTTTTAATTCTTTCGAGTTCAAATAAAAAATAAAGTGATTAAAGTTATTAAAGAACAACAATTAATTATGGACGCCAGATTCTGAGCAAGAGATAAGATGTTGGCCCACATTTTGAACACACTTCTCCTGATCGTCTTGACCCGTCTTGTTTTTTTTTTAATTTTGCCATTAACTTCCTTGGCCTATGCCACCTTTAGTGATGTGTTAAGGGAGTGGCTATGAAACAAATCCACTTCATTTCGGTGTCAATTGTTTCTTTCTACGCTGACTGTTTTCTCTTGCAAAATATACAATTTGTAAGTGTGAACATGGGTGCTGATTAACTAGACTTTACTTGCGTATACATCAGCTACCTCTGCAGGCCGTATAGGCATTCTTTTAGGGAGAATTTGTCAATATAAATATTGTCCGTTCCTGGAATACCATGTGGGACATTAAGTGCCAATTTTTTTCTGAATGGGATGTACAAATATTTAGTTTAATACTCATTTACTTTCAATTGATAAAAAAATCTGTCAGATCTACATCTATTGCAAACACGCATTAATATACGTATAAGCTCTATTGATTTGATAATTACAGCTATTTTAGCAGTTAGCAGTGGTTCGGCTAATAATTCTAATAATGAAATCCACTTGACGGCTTTCAATTAGTTCGGAAAAATATTATAGCTAAAGGTGAGCAGATTTAAAAAAAGAGTGAATCTGTATATAGTGAATCATTCACTATCATCAGGATGTATCACCCATCATCAGGATGTTTTTTTCAAACAGTGTAATAACATAGACTTGCACAGAGCTAAATACAGTTGATACACTGTACAGAGTGAATCAGTCATGATCTTTAGGTTGTATCACCCATCACCAGGAAGATTTGGTTTACAGTGTAATAATCAGAGACATTTTCCGTGGTAGCCTGCTTCATTTTGTGGTCATCGACCGGTTTCGGGCGTTCGCCCATCTTCAGGATGCGTTTTTTAGACAGTGTGACAACACAGACTCGCACAGAGCAAACTTAGTTTCACACTAACTGAGACGTATTTTTAAAAAACTAAACTCTTAAACTAGGTCAAGGGATGTGGCCAAGGGGATGGGTAGGAAAACACGTGTTTAGCTTTCTAAAAGAAAAATTTGCCCTTTAACAACCCAAATACGTGTTTTCCCACCCATCTGGCCACATCCCTTAACCTAGTTTAAGAGTTTAGTTTTATAAAAATACGTCTCAGTCAGTGTGAAACTAAGTTTGCTCTGTGTGAGTCTGTGTTGTCACACTGTCTAAAAAACGCACACTGAAGATGGGCGAACGCCCGAAACCGGTCGATGATCACAAAATGAAGCAGGCTACTACGGGAAATATCTTTGATTCTTTCAACCTCTGCGGAACCAACCACCACAAACTTATTTGAGGTAATAGTCTTATTTTAACAAAACAACAATGATTATAAGATAAATAATTTGGAATTTAATAGTTTTAATTTATATCATCCTATGTATTTATTTATTTATTTTGATAACTGTCCAAATATTTTATTATATTTTTTGAATAAATAAGAAAAACGAAAATATTTGAATGCAGACTACGAAGAAATATGTAAGAAAAATTGTTTGGCACACATATATTCCCTTTGGTCTTTAGTGGGATTCCTTTTTTTTGTTAATAATTTATTATCAAATAAAATATGTATTATGCAAACGTCCGTTGGTTTATTACGTTAAATGAAAAACGTTTTTCTATCTTCACATTGGGGAAAATTAATAGCGAGGAAAAAGGGATATTTTTTTTGTTTTTCTCAAGCGAGTAATATAATATTTTTTCGGAATTGAATAAAAATCAGTACTTTGTTTTCTTTTTGTTTGAGTTATGCCAAAAACAATTTATCAAAAACTTTGTGAATATTTTATTCATATATGCTTGTTTGTGTTCTTTTTTTTTTATTTATTTTCATTTTGACCTTTTAGGACATTAAATCATTTAAAAATGAAATCATATTTCTTGCTTACTATATATTTTTTTTTATATTCGAATATAAATATACATATATTCGTACAATTTGTTTTTTGCAAATTTAATTTCTAAATTTAGCTATATATTTTTTTTTGTCTTAAAATGTCTTTACAAATTATATGCCAATAGAAATTTTTAATCAAAAAAATTTTACTAACAATATATACTCTCAGAGAATAATTGATTTTTAATATTTGAAATGGGAAACAAACAAACAAAAAAATTATTCGACAGAATTCTTCGTCCTGCAGTTCAATGAAAAGGGTAAAATGTCCAGGTTATGCTAAACTCACCAAAACAAAATCTGTAATTTTAAGATTTTTAAACAGTATACATTGGGTGGAAGATTTGTAGACACCCAAATGTTTTAGTAATTGGACCTCTGTTTTATTATGCTCAAGTTTGCCTTTCGTAACTCATATTCAATTTAAAAGAGCAGAAGTATTATTATAAGGATGTATTATTGAAAGGCACTAAATTTTTCTGTCTTCAGCTTCAAATTGATGCTTTAAAGTTCAAGAGAATTGAAAGAACTTATCTATTTGGAATGTTGTTCTAGGTATTAAGATTACCATTCTACGGGAATCTCAGGATATTACTAGGCGGAGAGGTTAACTAACTAACTAACTAACCTAGCAGTGGCCCTTTTCTCTTTATTGGGTTCCTAACCTGCTCTTGATGTGTGACCCCCCCCCCCACTGTGCCAGGTCGTGACACTGAAAATTCCCTCCCACTCTCTGAAAAACCCCCTTTTTTAACATAAAAAATCCCTACAGACTTAAATTCTTAGGAATTTTTATATGATATGATAATACATTTTTAAATAACATTCTACTTCAAAAAATTGTTTACCCTAATAAAGATCATCCTAGTAACCAACACGTGCTCCACAGTTCTCTAATCTTCTTCGATTCTTGGAACAGCTCGATATCATTCTCTTTGTCCTCATCGGCTGCTCAAATGCTAAGAATCACTGGAGGTATGATCTGGGAATCTTGTTTATACATACTGTCATTAAACTATTTCAGCATGGTCTCTGTCACTGGATAATCTCTACACAACATTCTTGAATTCTTCATATCCAATTTGATCCGAATGAGAACTGCCACAACTCCAGAATTTAATCGGTTTCTTTTTTATGTTTTGATATATCATTAACCATGGAGAAAATTCTCTCTACATCAGCATTCGAGTGTGGCCAACGATAATCAAATGAATGCCAATTTTCCAAATTATATCTGAACATTAACCTACTCCATGTGACTATGTTGCAATATCACTTACTCATGCCATAATCAAACAGAGAGATCACACCTGGCAACACTGTGTGATCGTGGGTCCGTAGTCAGTCCAGGAGGCAGGGACTGTTTCATAGCAGTCACCTCTAAGGATGAGTTCGATGGGTTGTCACTCTAAGATACTCTTGGAAGCCCGGAATAGATATTGTGTTTTTTTACGGTTCTTTTAGGCATTTGAATTCCTTACTAAGTATCGTGATTTACGGCACATATCTTCGTATTGGGACATAATCCTTTTATAGAGTATGTCATCGCTATCACTATATGAACATTCTGACTTCTATAGAACCGGATAGCCTATAACTTTCCTACATCTCAAGAAGAATAATTAATATAGAGGAAAAGTTTCTCTAAGAATATGGCGGTTTGAAAGATCTATTACAATTAAGAGAAAGTTTTCCCCAATTTTCTATCACCATGGTTACAGTCATTTTATTTTGTTGTTTAAAATAAGTTTGTTTCTTTAAATAAGGTGTTAGCAACGGTGTTTATTATTCACTAGGGTTTTCTATTGTACCCAACAGTGTTCTAACAGTGGCTGCAGCCGAAGTAGTGAGCTCCACCTGACAGCAACTATCATCATCATAGGCCATTTCTGTTTTCACCCAACATGTGCATCCGGTGTTCATTTGTATAAATATATAATGTTTCTATTATTGTTAGATTGTTGTTAAAGTGACAAATGTAAACTATCCTTCTATTTGTAAAACTTAATACATACAAACATCAAGTTAAATGAATAATTTAGAAGGATCCCTTTCTTTTCGTCAGACTTCTTGAACATTCTAGTAATAAATGGGTGAACTGTTAAAGGAAGTCTAAAATACTTGTACAGCTTAAAACTATAAATACAACGCCATAGAATGCTCACTATAGGAGTAAAAAAAATTCTACTTTTTCTTATGTAATGGTGCTGTTTTATGAAAATTAATAAAAACTATTAGAATATTTTAATTAGTGCCTAAACTTGTGCTTTCAACCTGTTTTGGAATCTGTGCGCGGAGTCAAATGACGTCAGTTATTAGAAAGGTAATAGGCGGAGCTTAACAGCTGTTTGGGTGCCAGAACTAAGTTGCTGAGTTATACCCATTTCTTAAGTTTGCCAGTCTAGGTTTTTGGGTTTCTCTAAAATGTTTCACCATTGAATACAGAGATTTGATTAAACGGTTTCTATGCGCTAGTTACCAAGGAGTTCAGTCGGTCGGACTTGCAGAAAGCTGAAACTAGTACTTAGTTTTAGGTGCGCGGCATTTAGGTGTGGGTCAAAATCGGTACCGAAAATACTACTTTAGTGTAATAGGATCCGAACAGTGCTATCCTTACTAGCGGGTGAGATTCTCAATTTTATGTCTCTCTATCTATCTGCTTTAGATCCCTCTCTTCGGATGTAAAACAGGATCTGAAGAGAGGGATCTAAAGCAGAGAGAGAGAGAGAGAGAGAGAGAGATACAGATAATTAAGACTCTCATTCGCTACTTAGACGAGATTAGAGTGGAAGACTCTGTTTAAACACAGCTGCATTAGCCCTACAGGAGACAGTCTTTAGAACAGTTTATACAGCAGTTACAATACGTCAGCAACCAGCTACTATCCTTCTCTTCACTCACTCCAAATCTCTCGCTACTATTTGTGTAAACTCCTGACAGTTTGTGTTTGATTATACAGTGTTCAATATTATTTCTAGTTTATTTATATCTCAAACCAAATTCTCGCCTTCTCATATCCATTATATTGTTGTTTTTTTTTGGAATACTGAACACTGTATAATGAGAAAGTAACTCAAACTACCAGGACTTTAGATGAATATAGAAAATGGTAGCGAGAGAATTAGAATGATTGAAGAGAAGGGTAGTAGCTGGTTGCTGACGCGTTGTAACTGCTATATAAACTGTTCTAAAGAGCCCCCGGTAGGGCTAGCGCAGTTGTATTTAAACAGAGTCTCCCACTCTAATCTGGCCTAAGTAGCGAGTGAGATTCTCAATTTTGTGTGTGTCTCTCTTTCTCTCTATCTGCTTTAGATCCCTCTCTTCGGATCCTATTACATTTACTGAATAGATTTTCAGTTATTTTCTCAAATATCACTCCAGCAAATTTTTCTTTTAAACATGGTTTATCAATTAATCGTGAAATGAGTAAAAACATTTTCCTGGAAAATTCGATTTAATGGTGGGAGTGGGGGGAATGATGTTAGGATTTTTTTATGAAGTACCTCTTCACAATCATTGATATGATTCTATCCTTAATACATTGTTTAAATGAATTGAATGTATCGCTAAAATTCCGGATTTAATGAAAATCGATTACACTAGTAAGTATGACTTTATATTTCGAATACATGTGATACCTGTATAAAAAAAAAATCAATCAATTAAAACTCTATAAATTGCATTAAAAGAAAGTTCAAATTTTAATTAAAAAAAAAAAAAAAATCGTTGAAATAAAGAAACAGCGATAAAAAAAAAAAAAAAAAAATTGTAAAGAACAAGAATGAATGTGTTCGTGTCCGAAGATATTAGACTTACAGGAAAAAGGCATTAGTAGATATACGGTAGAATTTATGAGGCAGTAAAATAGAAAGTAAAACGGGTAACTGGGAAGCAGAGTTACTTGCAAGTAACTTCAGAAATGACGTTATCTAACAACTAGCGTTATGTTATAATATGCGAACAACGTGTTGTATATTTTGTGTTGAATAATATGATAAAAAAAAAGGAAAAAGTTTATTAAAAAAAAAAAAAGAAGTTTCAATATTTTATTTTTATTCATACTTCAAAGTTTTTTTTAGTTCAGATTGTTTTTTTTTTTTTTTAAATTTATATCCAACTTTTTATATTTATAAAACAATCATTTACTAGTCGTCGCTCCTGAGCAATTTATTGATGCAAAAAGTGCCTGTCCCAATTATTGAGAGTGTTCGTATTTTAAATAATAAAAAGTAGAATGGACTTCAGATTACCTGTAGTTTAGTATTAATCTTCTCTCAATATACTGCCAATCATCTATCTTAGAAAGAATCTGTTTATTCAAAGATCTGAAAAGCAAATGGAGGATTTAAGCAATGTCGCTTGGAATGAAGTTTTTTTTAAAAGGAAAATGCCATGGAATTTGTGCCAAATTCTTGAAGTTGAATTTTCAATGGAACTGAAACAGCCCTCTATATAAAAGAGGTCTCTCTAAATTTAACGGATGGCCTAAAATATTTTTACGTATAAAACGAGTGTTTTTTTTTTTTAGGAATATGAGTCAGACTAAAAATAATTAAGGTTGGAAAAAAAAAAACAGAATAATTTTGCAAATAAACGCCCACGCCCCCCTCAAAAAAAGTTTCTGAGCTACCTGTTTAAAACCGTCATAATTAACTAAACTGTAAATGTTATAAAAAAGCATTGCCAAATGCGTTTGAGACGTATTTGTGATTTTTCATTTTTGAGATACTCGTATTTTATTCCTTAAATAATACACAGACAAATGCTATAAAAATAAAAAAATCCACTCAGAGAACCTCAAAACTATAAAAAAAAAAAAAAATAAAAAATAAAAAAAATCCACTCAGAGAACCTCAAAACTATCATTTTTTGGTGGAAATTGAATTTTGAAAATTTAACACGAAAGCATCAAAGATTGTCGTAAAATGATTAATAACATCCTTACAAGGACAAGGTAAATTTCGGTTTAGGTTATTTATTAAACTCTACAATATTGCAAATACTGTAAGAGTTACGTCAACTTTGTCACCCTTTCAGAAAAAATGTTTTTACAATTATTGACGAATTTCAACCGATAACTTTCAACAGTTTTTTGTCATTGGGTCTGCAGAGCTGGAAAGCATCAGGGATATACGTAGTCCCTGATAGCCTGCTTTATTTTGTGTCATCGATTGGTTTCAGGCATTGCCCGTTATCAGGATATTTTGATAAAATCACTGCGATAACGCATACTTGCACAGAGCAAAATCAGCTTTACACACTCAGAGCTAACACCCGAAACCGGTGGACGATCGCAAAATGAAGCAGGCTATCCCAGAAATTACCATAACGATTGTGGTGCTTAAATGGGATTTCAAGTTTCCGCCTTTTTGTTCTTTTTTTGTGTGTATGTGTTCAGACATACACACACACACACACACTCACTCACTCACAATTCGCTAGAAACATTATTTTCGTACTATTAGACTTAGAAATATGGCAGTAAAGCAGAACAGACTTTATTTACGAGATTTTCATCCACGTAAAAAAATATTATAGTTCAGCTGTGGAAAAGGAGTAAAAAAGAAGGATTAGTATGTTTCGGTAAGTGATTTGCGTGCTTAATCACTTAGTCATGTGTCTTAATCATACGAAAAAGATGATCCAAGTCCATTGTCCGAGAGCATCCTATTATTTGGAGCGGAGACGTGGACGTTAAATCAAGATTTGCAATCTGCTCTCCAGGAAATGGGAAATGGATTACTGCAGGAGAGCAGAATACCCAGAATATCCAGAATATCCAGAATTGAAAGAAGGACGAAAGGATGAAGAAGATCAGGGACCTACTTGTAAAGTTCTTCAGAGTATCGCAAAGAGAAGGCTGGAGCGGTATGGTCATTTGATAAGAATTGAGGAAGAAAGGATCTGGAAAAGTGGTCTTTAATTGGGAAGTAGAAGGGAATGCAAGATAGATAGATAGATAGTAAACGTCCTGGAGAGTATATGCGCCAACAGATTGAGGGAAGAGCCTGGACAGACAAGGGTGGAAGGAAAAAATAAAAGAAACATTTGGACGAGGGAAATCCTCAAAATGAGGAATCATTAAAAAAAATAACCTTAGGATTGGTAAATGGTGAGATAAGTATATTAATTCTGACAAGTTGAAAAAAAAAAAAAATACGTGGTTAGTACTTTCAATTTTTGGGAAGACTGAGTGTGTTTAGAGAGAGGGAGATATTATACCACAGCAACTTAGTTGTGACACTCAAAAGGTTGTTAAGCTCCGTTTATTCCAAAACTTTCTAGTAGCTGTGACGTCATTTAATTCCGCCCACAGGTTACACATTTAAATTGCCGACCTATACTTTATTGTTGAATTGTTGTTTCGTGGTTTATTGTTTTATAAGTCCTATAATAAAACTATTGAGAGTAAGCTCATCTTGAGTTTACACTGATTAGTAGGCTAATTACACATGTTAGGCTTACCACGTAAGAAAATATATATACATTTTTTCATTTTCAAAGGTTTCTCAAAACGTGCGTATCAAGTGGAGTGCTCATTTGTAAAAATTTGATATGATGTTATAAATTGGATGTTGACGTTCGGTCATACAAAAGAACTCTTTTTAAATGTCTACCGACGTTTCGGCAAATTTATTGCCTTCTTCAGGGTCTGTACAAAGGTTTTAATAAAACAAAACAAAAAAAAAAATAGAAACAACATAAAATATGAACTTAAAATAAATATTTTTAAAATAAATTTGTTTTAAAATAAACTATATAAATAAACTAAATAAAAAGTATGATATATATAGCACATTTAAAATTTATTTTAAACTATTGTTGTAGAACAGATCAATATTAAACTAAATCACTACTATTAAAACTTTGACAATATGTGGCATATATAAGAGTAAAGTATGGAAATAACTTAGGAAATGTACTTACAAAAATTTTTCAGTTAGAATTACAGTAGTAATTACTCTAGTTTACAACATGTGACATACTATCACCAAGTGTTAACGGACATTGGATGGGTCAAGGTTTATAAAGGGCCTAGGAGAGCGGATGGGAAAACCGTGTCTTAATCTGTATGTTGTTTAGTTCTATAACAGAGTTGATGAGGAGAGAAATTGGGATTGATTAATTAGACGAGATGTGAAGACACTGTTATAATGTAAGTTATAAGTTACACAAACTGTATTGGACTTGTAAGGATTTTATAGAAAATAAAAGGTGGGAGTAGAAATATGACACGACGTGATGTATATGGTTGAATCTGATAGATACGTAGATTTCTAGATCTCTCACTGGCTTATATACAGGTTCTCCCCACTCTAGCCTGCTTAAGTCAGAGAGTACCAAAGAGAGTCTGTTTTCTTTCTGTCGGGCTTGTATTCTCTCTCTTGCCGTTACATTCTTTTGTATGACCGAACCTCAACATCCAATTTACAACATTGAATATAGCGGTCGTAACGAACACCAAAAACATTTGATACGATCACAGTAAAATCTATAAGAGGAAGTAATTCTTCAAGTATTTCGTTGTAATTCCCCAAGGCATGAAAGTTTTTAAAATCCATTAAACGTTAATATAAAAAAATCTATAGCCAAACTTTTATTTATGTTTGAAAGAACCGTAACTTCTAATCTTACAATTAGAAAATATCGCGTATTTTTGTAAAAAAACAAATGACCATCCTATTTCTCCTTTCAAACGGAAATGCCTTATGTTTTTTTAAAAACTGGCTATAAACACTCGTATCTTGGGACAGCAATTTTTTATGAGAAGTTTTGTACAAAGTTAGAAAAAAGTATCATATATATTGCCCTAAAACCCTGGTATCCGGTACATAAACATTCCATACGATTGTATAAAATGAATTTTGTTAAAGTTAAAAAAAAAAAAAAAAACTTTTATTTATTTTTCTTTTTTTTATTTCTCACAGAAAGAAAAACAGAAAATGTAAGAAGTGTATTTTGTATGTAGTGAAGAAGCGGAACGTACGTTTGTCTAGTTTACTGAGTTAGCAGCTTTTTGCTCTTTTCTCCGACGGAAAGTGTGTGAGTGTGTGTGTGTCTTTTTCTGTGTGTGTGTGAGTGTGACTTTTAAGAAGAGATAGAAGAGTTTTCTAACATGAAGTGACTTTTTTCTTTTAGTTTGCAAAATTTTACTCAACAACTTCCAAAGTGTACGTGACACTCACTTACATTATACATGTGGCAATTCTTATAATTCAATCACGTATTTACTTTACTTTTATTTTTGTTATTTTAATTTTTTTGTTTGTTCTAGTTTGAATTTTGATTTAATATCATTCTCTTCTTTTTCGGCCAAGTTTTCTGGTTAATCCAATCACAAAGCATCAGTCCTCATAAGGACCATTCCATTGTGGCCTTGGAGGTTCTTTTAAATTTAAATGCAAGCTGTAGTTTGAGCCATGGCTATTAAATTATTGAAGGGACAAACTCCCATCTATTCTAGGCATTGTGGAGCATATCAAAGACTATGCAAGAAGCTGGAGTTAGATTCTGTTTTGGATCTGCTCTTCGGTCAAATAGCTTTGACAAGCCCTTCAAAATCTTAATAATGGACAGAGAGGTTTTGAAAGAGGGACCGCCAATTCTAGGTGATTTTTTCCAGCGCCCGCTCTAGCGGTTATATCGCCGCGGCAGCTTAAAAATACATATATATTTTTTTAAGCAAGTCTATGTATGTTCAAATACAAGCTGAAGGAGCGTTCTGCTCGCGTGCTAATGCTATTCTGTTCAGAAAAGTATATGCATGTTCAAACAAGTTAAATCATCGTTCTTTACAAATTCTGCGTTAATTTTTCAATAATATTGTAAATGTTTTTAGCTTTTAGACATGAACAATATAAATACGCTACGCACTGTAAATTTTTAGCGAACGAAAAAATCAATATGTGAAATTTTCTATTAATTGAGTATTTAATATATCAATATTTTTCTCACACTTACAGCTAAAATGGCGTCCCTAAATTTTGGTGACCCGGACAAATGTTTTACCTCAGTAAGCTAGCCACAATCTTTCGGAAAAAACTAGTTTGCAGCTAAGAAAATAAGACGGTGTGACGTCATTGTCGTGCAAAGTCGGCATCTTCTAAGACAGCCAGGCTGCTCTAGTAGCTATTACCAAACAAGATCTTCATGGTCTGAGTGGGTGAATTCTCCGGGTGACAAGAGCAATGAGGTAGCAATGAGCAATGATCCCTTATTTGACTTGCACCTAAGTTGAGGGCAGCCAACAATACGTGGGTGTACAGCAGTTTTCAAGAATAGCCCGACTTATTATAGAACCATCCAACAAGGCCGAGCAGCCAATCGGATGACTGTAAGCATTCTCACTGCTTACTGTACATACATCGCTTAGGCCAGCCAGATATTCTGCACGGGCTTAATCAGGAAGAAGAGGAAACAACACTGCATATACTGTGTCAAATGTGATTGGCTTGTGCGGCTGAGAGTTCGCCTCTTCGGCGAAGAAAAACCAATGCCTTCAAGTTTTACCAAAGGGGTCTATACTCAGACTCTTTAAGTCTAATCAAACACCGAAGACTGGATAGGGTATTGTGGGTGCCACAATAGACCCTATAGGGTTTGCGGGAGCGTATGTTTGCTAACCAGCATCCACAGCATTTAATGTGCTGTCATTTACTTTTTCTATAAGTCTTCTGTCTTCTTCTTCAATAGTGATATCCGTTCTTGATGGTATACATTATGTTCTCTTACTGCTGTGTGGGTGTGTGTTTAGTAGGATAACCCAAAAATGGAAAATTGCAGAGAGTTCAAACTTGATATTTCATTGAAGTTCTCTCTGTGTGGGTAATCGACCATAAAATTTTGGTCAAAATGGCCAACCAAAGTACCAGTTTACACAATGAACAATCAATGAACGGATTTTTCATTTTTAGCGAATTTTCCAAAAAATGGATAAAACAATTTTCTTTTTAAACTTGGCATACCAACTACACTAAAGAGCTACCTATAAGAGCTTTAATTTTTAAACATTTTTCTGGTATAAAAATCATTTTATTGTGGTTTTGAAGAATGGTGAAACGTTAGTCATTTCTTTAACGTGCTATTTTTTTTTTTATATTGTGTGATCTTAGCACATTATGATAATATTAATTAGAATAAACTAAATTGCCTAAATTCCGAGTTTGAAGAAAATCGGTTGACTCTGGGAGCAACTATACTAAACTATCTAGTTGACAAAAACGAAGATGGTTACGAAATAACCACACATTATCTGATCAGATGGAAACGTTACAGGAAATGTGTGCAAATGATAAGAAACCAATCTATCCCAATGAAAAAAGGCTTGTTTGACAGGTTTACAATGAAACATCATCAATCGACGAAAGGAAGAGGTTAGAGGAGTAGAACGGGTGACAAAACACTTGATCCGTGGGAAGAGAAAGCCTTATATGATAGATAGTGGCAACTACCAATGTGACGGAAAGGAAGATGTAAATCTTAAGTAAAAACAAGTCTTTGAGATAGTATGAGGTTGGGCAGGAGGCCTAGTGCTACAAAAAGCTGACTAATTTTCAACAGCGAGGCTCGCCTCCTATTTATTCAGAATTAGGGACAGCATCTGTGCAAAAAATAGTTAGAGCTGCCCTAGTTTCATAGACCTCTCCTGCCACTATAGCGCGCCAAATATCATTTATTTAATTAAAATATAAATTTACAATAACTCAAAAAAAAACAAAAGGTTACCAAAAACCACATATTTCCATTCATAGAATGGCTTATTTAAAATTAAATTATATATATATATATATATATAGATAGAGAGAGAGAGAGAGAGAGAGAGAGAGAGATAGAGAGACAAAGAGAGCGAGAGAATATAAAATAATTTGTTTTATGCTCTTCAAAACACTCTAATTATTTAAATAAAAAGTGGACCACAATAGATAGTGTAGGTCGCAGTGCATTGGGCTTTATTATACCCATACCCCTCTTCCCCCCAAAATAAATAAAAATAGAAACAAAATTAAATTATGCAATATTATTTTCAGTTCATGGATTTCCTTTTATTTATTTAATAATTTTTTTTGTTTTTGTTTTGAGGCAATCTAACTTATTGGAACTACTTTTTCCAGCCTCTAGGCTGTGTTCTCTCCATCACTGGACAGTGTGCTGTATATGGGCTTTTAGGAAGAGAATCTTTAACATTGCATTGGACTCAAACTGAGGGGTGATATCCGCTAAGTAGTTTAGCGCGCTATCACTGAACTAATTTCGCCCCTCTTTTCGTTGTAGATATTTGTAGCGTGGGTACATATTTGGTTCCATATTTTGGTCAGGTAATTTTAATGTACTGCACACGTTATAATATTAAGAAAACTAATAAATCACTGAGGTTATGGAAAATGGTAATCCATGCTTAGTCAATTCAGGAATAAAGCAGCCTAGCTTTTCACTCATTTAGAAAAAACGTTTCGGGTGTTACAGATACATATTAAGGCTTAATTTATTCAAAAACAACACGACGCAACAATTAATTTCTGAACTCTTTTTAACAATAACATATGGTTTTTTTTATATATAGAAATATCAATCTCTCAGTAAATTAACATATGTACTACACTATTCACACAATATTTGTACAAAAATGTCAATTAAATTAAAAATGGTTGGTAATTGATTTACTTATTTTTTTTCCAAAAATTGTGTATCTCTAATAAGGTAAAAGATCGATTATTATTGTTAATGTCACATTTTATACAAAACTGAAAAAGGGTAGGAACACCCGAAACGTACTTTCGGAAATAAATTAATTGAGAATAAATACAGCTATTTTTTCCTGATTGTATGGATGATGAACTATGTTTCTGTGTTTGTAATGTCATGGCAAGGTCATAGCAATGTCAAACCTTCACAACACATAACAAAAGAAAGAATAATTTATAACTAGTGGCCTAGCCGGCCGCTGTCTTCAAGACAAGGCCGCGGTCAAACAAACAAAACCAAGGGTCAATACTTTACATCAAAGCAAGCATCGATAAGCTGGCCACTGACCTAAATCGCTGGCCTTGTCACCGAACTAACCAAGGTCGCACACTAGGACAGATGTCTTGGTGTGAGTGTTGCTAACACTGATATAAACTTCGCCCCATTGGAAGAGGGGTTGATTATACTTCAGTACGTCTTCAAGATCATTCATTATACGAGCAGCAGTTCTGCGTCCCTATACAGTTTTTATTTATACTTATTTCCTTAGTTGTGCATCTTAGTTCATTTATTTTAATCATTCTAAATTATTAGTTATTTATCTCCTATTTATTTCTAAGTATTTCTTGTTAATAGTCACCATTACTCACGTTTAAATTATTGTACAAATACAGTCTATTTTTATAAATTCTGTGTTAATAATTCGAGCACTAACTTCCAAAAATCTCTAAACTAACTTCCGCCCTCTTCAAGACATCTACTACATACCTCAGGAATCACAATAAACGATTCCACTACACTAGAAAATTTAAATATACAAAATAAATAAATAATAACAAAAACTTTGGCACTCCACCCCTTGAAGGGCCAAAACCTACCCAATCGGCGATGTTTGGAGAGAGATTTTATGTTCAGTCGACGTTTATTTGTTCTGACCTTCGTAGCCAGTTTCCTACTATTTCTTATGTGCTAGATTAGATCGCAACAATTAACCTTCCTGAAACACTAATTATTATTATAATGTAATAATATTATAACATTAAATATATTTATAATTCTTATTGCTTGTTATGTATCGAAGATGAATTTATTTAAAAGCTATGATCTTTTTGTTATATTTTTAAATATTACTATTTCTGGGACTTAGACTTCTGGTCCTTTGGGAAAATGGCAGTAGCCACTTCTTTAAGGATCTTGGCGCCCCTGAAGGTTTCCCCAGCCTGAAACACGAACAATATTTACATTACCATTCCAAGATCCTCACATAGGGCCCACAGACTTAATTGATGTATGGATGTAATAGTTAAGGTAAAAGATCAATCATTAATGTCAAATGTTTATTTGACTGACATACATTTTGACGTAATGAAGTAATGGATAATTTTCAAACATATATTGAAATCATTTTCATTTGGGTAGATTTATTTTGGAAAAAGTAATACAAAATAAAATGAAATAAAAAAAAAAAACAGGATGTACCAACCAAAATAAATTATCTGGATGTAGGAAACTGTGGCGAAAGTGATATCAGCTAAAACACCATGTCGCATCAACGTCCGGCCGTTCAAACGTGACATTCGTTTATATTGCCACGGACGATGTAATTGATTTCGCTGTCCAACTAAACTCACACAAATATAGATTGTATTTAGATTGATATTTTTTTATTTAACTAAAACTCTCGTATTTTCCTTTTTGTATTGGCTATCATAACATTTTTTTGTGCAGTTTTGTTTTGATTAACTCCAAGTTATTAGTAAATTTTCTGTTCACTACCTTAAAGGTTTTGTTGTTTGTTCATATTTGGATTCACACTTTTCATTAGACGGAATATTTGTTTTGCATCAGTTAATAAATAAGTGCCTAAGAAAATATAAGGATCTTTATATTGTGTTTATTGATTTGAAAAGGGCTATGATTCTGTAGAGTTATGTTAATTCAGGAATTGAAAAATGGTGTAATGTCTATAATTCGTTGTTTCTGCACCGTGTCTACAGCCAGAGCAAACACGGCAGAACTTGTGGCCCTTGCTTTCGAAACTGTGAAAAGCAGAGTTATTGTTTGTCCCCTCTATTGTTTTCACATTTATATGCAGATATCTCTGGATACCGGGAGAAAAGAGTGTGAAAGAATGGGAGTCCAACTAGACCACAGCACCACGGTATATTTTCTGAGCTACGCAGATAAATTGGTCATTGTCAAGCAAGAAGTACAAGATACCAGCTATGTGGCCTGCAAACATAGAGAGGAATGTCCGAATTGGGGACCTAGAAATAAATTCGGATAAATGCCAATACATTATCATGGGCCAGCCACAAGTCCTCTAATTTGGTAATAGACAATGCCATGGTAATTGTAGGACATTCTACCATCAAGTACCTTGGTTCTGTATTGAGTAAAGTCGGTACTTGTGGTGGAGACAAAGTAATAAAGGTAGAATAGCTACGCGGATGCTAAAGTCCGTAATCTGGAACTATGCTGTAACCATTTCCACAAAACAAAAAAATCTACACCTCCTTAGTGGAAAGCTTAATGTTATTTGTATTAGAGGCATAATGTCCTTAATGCAAAGGAAATGAGATTTTGAAGGAAGTCAGTTCTAAACAGATTCCTAAATGTGGTCACAAAGCAAACTGTCCCCATGTTACGTTATTATAGATTGGATTAATGAGAGGAGACTACAGTGCTACGGACATGTACTTTGTGTGAACGCTGCGCACCTTCCAAAAAAAGGAAAAAAAAAATGCCCTAAAATGGCAAGCGTCGGAAATGAAAAAAAGTGGAAGACCGCAGAATACGCAGATGACAGAGACCAGGTCTATGCCAGACCGACGCTCAGGATAAAAATCTATGGCTTGGTGCATGGAACCCTGTTCAGGGAAATACCTTGGTATAGAAGAAGAAGAAAGTTTCATTGGAGAAATTACAATCGGCTTACAATAAATTTGAAGATTAGCAAAACTCCCTGGTTATGATCATGTTATTTCAAAAAAGTCCCCTGATCTTTTTATCTTTGAAAGACTTCTTATCTTTCTTAACGATCATTTCTATTATTGGTTTTCTCAACTCTTCTTCAGTTAAGTCCGTTATTTTTCCTATGTTAAACATATTGCAACTTATGATACAGCTAATCACAGGAAAATATTTTGCTTCGATAAGGCAACAAAATTGTTATTAGTTTACTTTAATTTGGACTACAGTGTTTTATAAAGAAATTAGATTTTTGATTAGGTGAATCAGACAATGAATAGTCGACACTCGATAATATGTTTATTCTTAATAATATTGTTGAATTAAGATTTTTTTTTTTTTAAATGTCAGTCCTTGAGTTATCAACGCCCTTAAAAAAATAAACAATAGGGCTTGATCTCTTGAAACTGTTTAATTTAGGATACTTTAACAAATTCTAATTTGCCAAAAAATTTTTATATATATGGTGACTTATGCAGCAGTCAGAGGGTGGGAAGGGATCTGTGTGTGAGTGTTTTTTGTTTTTTTGGTGCAATTCAATGGAATCAAGCAAGGATAGTTGCTGTCCCCTGTCCTATTTTTACTTTCTCCTACCCCGCAAGTGGTTGTGATCAAAATTTCGTAATTAAGCTTTCATCGGAAATAGATGTCTTCAGGTCTCCTGAGGACGAAAAACATGTTGTTAGCACATGTTTTCTGTTTGTGTGTGTAAACAAAATGTCTTGAAAAGGAAAAAAACTCACAGGAATTCTCAAACTTGGTATACCGTTCAGTTATAACTATCCACCACCAGATCTGACACGAAGGTTTCGGGTAAATTCCATCAATCGGGAAGTATGACCGATTTTGTGTTCCAACATTAATATTTTAAACTTTGAATACTATCTACACACATTTAGAATTTTTGGCAGTGAGTTTCCTTTCATTGGTCCCGAGCCTGCTGTTGGCCTGTCTTCTGGCACATGTCTGTCAGGCTTCCAGGCATGGACAACTTCACAGCATTCAACCTTATGGATGAGCTCAGTTGGTTTTCGGCAGTCCAAAATGCTCATCGGGGGTCCGGACAAGGCCATTAGTGAGACGTTGCTGTGTTTTTCACGGAGCTCTCTCAGGCATCTGGTTGGATCTCTTACTGGACATTGTGGTTTAAGGAGACATCTCTACATAATGGGGCTCATGCCGGATCCGTTTTGTAGAGTCTGTGAGACAGAGGAGGAAACATTCATCCATCATATTGTAACGTTTTTCCCTCTAAACTAGCTACTGCAACTAGTTTTAAGTGGGTTCGTATAGATAAAATACTCTAAACTTCAATAAAGAAAACACCAATTTATTGATATACACAATAAATACAAAATACAACACTTAATAATAATTACTTTACAGTTTAAACCACAAAAGTTCATTGTGTTCACTTTTTATACACTTTCCACAAACGTACACTTCGATTGTAACTGGAAATTCCCTCAACTCTCTGCGGTCCCACTATTTATACTGGTGGAGAATCTTCTAGAATCTTTTCAATCCTTCCAGAAATAACTAGAGCGCGTCGCCAGCGCTTTCTAGCGGACAGTAAGAGAACTTGAGGTTCCTACTTCCTCTCCCAAATGGCACCACTGGCTGCGTTACAATATGATAGATTTCTTGGGTAGTGAGGAAATTAGGTTCAGTAACTTTGGTCGGAATAATAGGATGTCTATGGAAGAGCTTAGGCTATTTACGCTTAAGGTTATTGACCGATTTATTTGGACTGTGGTGAATCTTAGATGGATAAGATCCGGGTCTAGATTTTTGTTCTAGACCCGGTTTGTTGTTTTTTTTCTTGGGATAGCTATATGGGTCCAGTGAGGCTTTGGATAGCGAGGGTTTGGTTCCTCCCCACAGACAATAATAATAATAATAATCTACACACATAAATACTCATTCACTTTTATTTGAAATATTTTCCTGGGAAACTTGACTTTTTTTTTTCAGGAGTTCTGGGGTAACAGTCGAGTACTATTTCGGTACAATAAATGGTTCTGCCACCTGTATATTATTAATATATATTAGCAGTATTGCTAGAATTCCAAATTCGAAGAAAATATGAATCCGAAGTGCGACTTTTATACAGAATAAGTTTTTAAGATTGTTGGTATTTTCTCGAAAACGATGAACCATGATTTCCTTTAAACTTGGAACTGCCCAGATTTAAACTAATTAATTTTATATTATGCAATTTTTCCACAAATAAATGTATTTAAAATAGTTTTGTGAAATTTGTTGCGTTATCAGATTTTTTATTTCTTTTTTATAGATGAATGCTATGAAATGTTAGAACATTATTAATTTTTTTTTTTTTTTATTATTAAAAAACTGTTTTCTTAAAAGCTTTAAGTAAAAATATTTTTGCAATTTTTTTTTTTTTTTTTTTTAATCCCATTGCACCAGACCGAAAAGTCAACAAAAACTTTTTAAGTATTAAACTCAACTGCCCCAACAAAGAAATAATAATCGTTTACAATTTCTTCTTTTTTTTTTTTTTTTTTTTTTTAATTTCGCGTTACCAAGTTTTGTGCCTTAATGAGGACAGAATAAACTTGGCTCTATAAACGTTAGCATTGAAGTAAGCTTTTTTACTTTCTCTTACTCCTAGTAAGAGGAAGTATTGTAATCGTGACAAATTTTCGATATCGAGTTTTCACCGGAAATATCCGTTTTAGGTCCCCTGAGGCCAAAAAAGTGGTTTTTAGCAAATGGTCTGTGTGTGTGTGTATGTGTTGTGTGTGTGGTGTATGATGTATGTGAACAGCATAGCTCAAAAACGAAAAATCGTAGAAAGTTGAAATTTGATATTCCGTTTAGGGGTCACCATGGGATCTGACTGTACGTTATCTGTCAAAATTCCTCAACCGGAAGTACCACTTTACTAGTTGGATTTTTTATTTTTTTGCGATTTTCTCAAAAATGGCTCCGACGATTTTCTTTAAACGTCAAACATCAACCACACATACAATGAGCTACAACTTTTATATGAAACATTTCTCCGAGAAAATGCAGTGAAGGGCACTTTTGGGGGAGGGGTGGGGGTAGGTTGCCATCTAAAGTGCTATTTCAGTTTGTAAGACAATTCTGTCATTTAAATAATGTTAATTAGAATTAAATATGTTGTTGAAATTCCGCGTTTCAGATAAATCGGATAACCTGAAGTGCGTTTACTCTACCACTTTACTAAATGATTTATTCACTTTTTCGCAATTTTCTCAAAAATGGCTCCGACGATTTTTTTTTGGAACTTCCTATATAAACTAAACATGCAAAGATCTACATCTTTTATCTAAAACATTTATCTGGGAAAATTTTTTTAAGGAATATTTTTAGGGGAGAGGTGGGGTTAGATTTTCATCAAAGTGCTATCCTAGTTTATTATACAATTCTATCATCCAACCATAATTAGTTAGAAATAAATAGATGGCTGAAATTCCGAGTTTCAATAATCTATAAAATTAAACTATAAAATTTGTCAGTTATCATTTTGAGGACTGGAGTAAGAGAAAGTTGTGTGAGCGTTTCACACCAGATTTTTTTTTATTCCCAAAAGGCAAACTCTCCAGAAACGTTATCAAAACTATTTAAATTTGATCAAATATTAAAAAAACTATAGCTATTATAAGAAATATTTTCCGTGATAGGCTGCTTTTTTTTTTTGTGGTCATCGACCGGTTTCGAGCGTGCGCCCATCATCAGGATGCGTTTATCAAAGAGTGTGATAATATGGATTTGCACAGAACATATTTAGTTTATATACTGACTGGTGTTAAATGCCTAACTAGGTCAAAAGGATGAGAGGAATGGTACCTGAGGGGGGGAAAAAAACACATATTTGGGTCTTTAAAGGGCACATTTTTCACAAAAAATGGAAACATATAACATGCGGAAGTCTATATCCTAATCTACGTTTTTTTGAGGGAGATTTGCCTTACAATTAATATTATTATTACAATTAATATCTTAAACTAAAAATAGTTTGAGATACAGACCCCCCCCACGTGTTGGATGTTTCCATTTTTAGAGAAAAATGTACCCATTAAATACCCAAGCATGTGTTTTTTTCCCACTCAGGTACCATCCTTCTCCCTCTCTTGACCTAGTTAGGCATTTAACACGTCAGTGTATAAATAAACTAAATTTGCTCTGTGCAAATCCATGTTATCACACTGTTTGACAAACGCATCCTGATGATAGGCCAACGATGATGCACAAAAAGAAGCTCTGATGCTTTACAGCTTTGCGGATCCAACTACAACAACTATAGCTGTTACATTTGTTATGATATTGATTGATTATACCATCTTAGGAGAGCTATCATTAACAAATTTTCAAAACTGCTTCATGAACGAAATGTAAGTTTTTAGTTTCTCTTAGTAAGTCCGAAAAAGATTGTTTTTTTTTTTTTGTATTTTTGTTATTGGAAGAAAGTTATTGGTCAAAATCATACAACCGGAAGTACCAGAAAACTGAAAAAATTTTTTTGAGAAGTTTCTTCCCGATTTCTTCGAAAACGACTCTAAAGATTTTTCTTAAACATTGTATACATACTCACTTAAGTCTATTTGGATTTATTTGAAATATTTTTCCAAAAAAAAAAAATAATTATTTTGCAGCGAGGTTTTGGTGAACAAGATTAGTTAGGCTTTATCCTAAAGTATCTTTCACAAAACTTTATATTGTTGATGAAAATAATTAAATAAGTTTCTCATCTGACAAGATTTTCTGACAAAATCCATCAACCGGAAATGCGACTTTATTCAATAGTTGCTTCTCTGTTTTTTTATTTTAAATTTTATAAACTATCTAAAATACCTCTTACATTTATTTGAAACATTATCCAGGTAAAAATTTTTGATCATAATAACAGTTCTGGTGGAATTCCTAGCGTTAATGTTGCAGATGTTGTAATGAGATTGATTCAATGTTATTGGTGTTCTCTTTTTTTATTTTGTTTACTTCTAATTAATCACTTCTACTAACGTGTCTGGCTAAATTCTTTTATATCTCTATATTTATGTAAAATGGGTTTGAGAAGCAGAAAAATTGGGTTAGATTAGATAAATAAACTAGAAATAAAGCTGAACACTGTATAGTGAGAAAAGGTAACACAAACTGCCTGGACTTCACACTAAAATATATAACATAGTAGTGAGAGATAATGAGGAAAGGTTGATGACGCGTTGTGACTGCTGTATGAACTGCGCTGCAAGACTGTTGACGGTAGACACCCTCCTATGGCTGACACAGCTGTATTTAAATTGTTTTTACCACACTAGTCTGGCCTTAACTAGAGAGTGATCTGTCTCTCTCTCTCTCTCTCTCTCTCCCTCTGCTTTGGATCCTATTACATCATGTTAGATTAGATTAGAAACGGGGGGGGCGAGCCTCATTCCATTGCGACCTACAAGACGAGGTCTATTGTGGTTCCCCTTAAATTATAGCACAACTCCCAGCTTTGCCCTCCTAATCAATCCTAGCAAAGCTGAGAGTGGCTCCTTCGTGAAGCTCATAGCTTTGGGATTGCCTATCCCCAATTAAAGAAACATTATCCTCACCAGGCCGGCGCACTCACAAAGGATGTGCCTTGCAGAATTGGCATACCGCACTATCTGCAAGTTGTAGATAGTGCATGTGTCTGTTCAGCCTATAATGCCCTGTTAGTAGACCCACAATTAGTCTTATATCTTTTCGGGTATGGCTCAGTAGATCTATGGTAAATTTAGGCAAATGTCTCTTCATCAAGAGCTTTGCCGGCTTCTGTCCTGGTGTTCTCTCCCACCAACGCTGTCTGTTATTCTATATAACCTTTGATAGAAGTTTGAATAAGGCTCCTGGACAAGCCGCAGAAGGGTTTGGGGCCTATAAAGGTATCCTGCGAACCCTCCCTCGCTAGGACATCCGCACTTTCATTGCCCAGAAACCCCGCTTGTCCGGGCACCCAGGCGAGTGTCAGTTTATTCCGAAAACCCACCTCGGTTAGGGCAAGTAGGCTATCCCATACCAGTCTTGAGACTATTTGGTGTGAAGAAAGTGCCTTCAGGGCTGCCTGACTGTCGGCGTATATGGCCACTCTTCTACCCACTATGCGTTGCCTTATAATCTCCCTAGCGCAGTGTTATAACGCCACGACCTTCAACCTGAAAGATCGTGGCGTACTCCCCTAGGCTGACCTTAATCTTAACTTTAGGCCTGTCCCCATAGACCCTGGCTCCGACCCCAGTCGGAATTACATCATGTTAGACGAATAAGTTTAATGAAAAGTTGTCATATATAAATCTATGTATTTTTTACTTTCTCTTACTCCTAGTAAGAGGAAGTATTGTAAATCGTGTCAAATTTTCGATATCGAGTTTTCACCGGAAATATCCGTTTTGAGGTCCCTGAGTCCCAAAAAATGGTTTTTAGCGAAAGGGTCTGTGTGTGTGTGGTCTGTGTGTGCGTGTGTGTGTATTGGTGGTGGATGTGTGATGTATGCAGCATAGCTCAAAAACGAAACATCGTAGAAAGTTTAAACTTGATATTCCGTTTAGTTATCACCATGGGATCCGACAATGGGTCATCTGTCAAAATTCCTCAACCGGAAGTACCACTTTACTAGTTTGTTTTTTTTACGTTTTTGCAATTTTCTCAAAAATGGCTCCGAAGATTTTCTTTAAACTTGGTATATCAACTACACATACAAAGAGCTACAACTTTTATTTGAAACATTTCTCCAGGAAAATTCATTTAAGGGCACTTCTGGGGGAGGGGTGGGGTTAGGTTTTCATCTTAACTGCTGTTTCAGTATATTAGACAATTCTGTCATCTAAATAATGTTAATTAGAATTAAATATGTTGTTGAAATTCCGAGTTTGAAAAAAAATAGATAACCGGAAGTGCGTTTTTACTGAAATATAATTTTCAGTTTTCTGGTATTTTCTCGAAAATGGCTCCAACGATTTTCTTTAAACCAGCGTTGTTAACTATACATATAAAGAGCTACAACTTTTATTTGAAACTTTTCCCCTGATAAATTCATTTAAGGGGACTTTTGGGGGAGGGGGGTTATGTTTTTCTTTAAAATGCTATCACAGTTGATTATACAATTCTGTCATCCAAATTGAAATAACTAGAAATTAATATATGACCCAAATTCCGAGTTTCAAGGAAATTAGTAAACCGGACAGTTTTACTGGACAGTGTTTTCACTTTTCGACGAATTTCATTAAATTTGGTACACTAACTATAAAATTTGTCAATTATAATTTTGAGTACTGGAGTAAGAGAAAGTTGTGTGAGTGTTTCACACCAGATTTTTTAATATATAAACACAAGATTTATTTTAGATTACAGATGAGAGGTGTTGCAGGTGGAATGCAATACTCAATAAGATTGAAAAAATAATAATATAGTCCTTTTTTTTTTTAAATATTTGTCCGCTAATTTGATTACAGTGATAAAAATCTGTTGAAATATTAAAAAAAAAAGAAGAAAAAAAGAAATACTACAGATAAGAATGTAAAAACTAATAGTCTACACATAGGTACACGCACCTTCAAGAACATAATAACGTCTCCTAGCTCCCCCTACTAATAATGAACAGTAATAATAACTTCACAGATATCCCCATAATGACTTAGTAATCTATTATATATTATATGGTACATATATTTTCTCACCATTTCTTTTTTAATATCAAGTTTATGTAAATTTGTCACCTTTCGTGACTCTAATTAAATGAATAAAATATAAAAAATTGTATTGAAAGACCTTAATTTTTCCCTTTGATATACAATACGGTGGAACGTAATTCATTCTTTCTAATCTGTGATCAGGTTTTGTTTTTTTTTTTTTCTTCTTTCTTTAAGTAGTATGTTTTCTTTAGTACAGTTTTACTTAGTAATAGTTTAATAGTTTCAATTAACAAAAAACTATTGCATTAAATGAAATTATGAAATTTTATATATTTCAAATTATTATAGTATACCTTCTGGTTAGTTGTGGGATTTGACTTTGTAACTTATATCTACAGATCTGTATCATCTAGATAAGATTGGTAGCAGAAGTTCCTTCGAGTTTAGAAATAAATCAAAACCGAGACTGCAATTTGCTGCCTACGTTCTATTTAGAAATGTCAGAATTAGAGCGAACACTTCCTTCCACAACTTTTTTGTTCGACCTTAATATTCTTAGCCAATAAGCCATAGAGACCATCAGAGATATTTTCCATGATACCGTGTTAGGTTTTTGTCAAACAGTGTAATAACATAGACTTGCACAGAGTAAATACAGTTGATACACTGGATTTTAAAAGTCTTTTTTTTTTATGACGGAACTAGGTTAAGAAGGGTGTTGATACATGAATGAGAAAAACACAAGTTTCAGTCCTTTAAAGACGTTGTTCTCCTTTAAGATGGAAACATCAACGAGTGGGGGATGTATAACTTAAACTATGTTTTTTATAGGGGATTTTGCTTTGATAATTATTTACCCATACCGTCTTATTATTTCTATTTATTAATTTATAAAAGAGCGAAATAAGACGAAAGTATCAGTCGTGGGCCACTGTGGAATAGTTACTGTTATGAAATGATAGAATCCGAGCTGCATGACGTAAGATAGTATAGATACATAACTATGTTGAGCAAGTAATCTATATAAGCAAGTTAATTTTATAATTATGCATTCCATTCCATATTTCACCTTTCACACACATTCACATACACCATCCACGCACGCATGTATATTTAAATATGGGTTCTTTTTTACAGGCCTAAATATAACGAGTCTAAACGAGGTTAAATACAGACATTTACAGATATATAACTAAAAAATTATACAAGTATGTTTTCTAACCTTAATGTAACGTACACTCCTCATGAACATTTTATTTTCTTGACTTGCATGCATTATTCACATACGTACAAACTTAAAAGCTGTTTTGATTCGTATGTACATTCTTACAACCTAGCAAATTTAAAACTAAAACCTGTTTGGTTTTTATGACTTAAGAACTACTTTGTCCAGGTGAGTTTTGTATTTTTTTATTGCGTTTTCTATTGTTATTATAGGAAGAGGGTTTTGAATAATGGCAAATGGCAAATTTTGCCTGTTCGTTTATTAAGTTTTATGTCTTGTGTTTATATATTTCGAATTGTTCTATTATGTCAAGTCGTCGTCCTTTGTTGCCTGGATGTATTAATTTCATCGTGATGGTGATGTCATCGGGTTTTGCGTTTGTTTGTGTTTAGGTGATTGGTATAATTTGAGTCAACTTTGTTGTACTTATATGATCTAATGTGTTCGGTAAATCATTCCCTGATCTTTCTACTTGCCAGACATTTGCTCTGTGCAAGTCTATGTTATTACACGGTTTGACAAAAACATCCTATGATGGGCCTGAAACCGGTTGATGACCTCAAAAAGTAGGCAGGCTATCACGGAAAATATCTCTGATGCTTTCCAGCTCTGCGGAACCAACCACAACAACCTTAGAGACCATATTATATAAAATTCTCGGCAAATCTTGAGTTCTATTTTATGATTGCTAAGCTTATGAGTTAGACAGTACTGTGTTCGGTTTCTAGTCTTCCCTTTGAATTTAAAAAGTACAATGATTTCTGTATTATATAATAAAATATATTTGCTTTATTTCTTTCTAATGACTCCTGATCGAGTTGGTGGACATAAAATACGTCTGAAAAAATAGGCAATCAAGAATAAAAAAAATATAAAAAAATGGAGACGAAAAATTACGTTTTAATTACTTTTTGAGATTGAGCCAAGATTATTTTTTATTTCATATAAATTACTCTTTTTTTTTTAATAAAAAAAGTAGACTATGTTAAATAAAATTCTTTTGATGTTTTTTTTGGAATAAATTTCTTTCTCAACCGAGTAATTAAAAAATGTATGTATTTTCTCATTCACTTTTTGATTCTTTTATTTTTTTTAATTTTTGTTTTTAAAAACAAAATTTAGGAAAAATTTTATTTAAAACTTTTTAATTAATAAAAATTAATTTAAAAAAAAAAAAAAAATCATTATAGAAAAAAAACGCCTTTCAAGTCAATCAGACACAGTGTTGTTAGCGATCATTTTTTATCAATGCCCTTTCTGTAATAACTTCAAAAGATTTTTCACTTAATTAATAGACTATAAGTTACCAGTTAAGTCTAAGGACTTTAATTAACTATAAACAATATAAGGATTGTTATTGAAATTAAACTGTTAGGGAAATGAAACAACTCTATGTCCAAGACATTCCAATGGTAGAATCATGTTGGGATAGCTTATGAACAGTACGTCGCCGTGTTCCCTATATAACAGGTTTGAGAAGGAGACAAGTTGGGTTATATATTTATAGTATAAACTGAATTTGTTCTGTGCAAGTCTGTGTTATCACACTGTCTGACAAACGCATTCTGAAGATGGGCCACAAAATGAAGCCGAAATCGGTTGATGACCACAAAATGAAGCAGGCTACCACGGAAAATGTCTCTGGTGCTTTCCAGCTCTGCGGAACCAACCACCACAACGAATAAACTATGTATAAATGAACACTGTATAATAGAAAAGTAGCACCAACTGCCTGGACTTTACACTAAAATATATAAAATGGTAGTGAGAGAGGTAAAGAGAAAGGTTGATGACGCATTGTAACTGCTGCATTAACTCTGCTGCAAGACTGTCGATAGACTCCTCCTATGGCTGTCACAGCTGTAGTTAAACAGTTTCTTCCTCTCTAGTCTGGCCTAAACTAGAGAGTGATCCTGTCTGTGTGTGTGTGTGTGTGCGCGCGCTATGGGTCCCTCTCTTCGGATCCTATTACACCTAGATATTTGCTACTTGAATCTGCTATTGTGTTTTCTTCCCAATTTAATTTATTACCTTACTAATACACAGTCAACATTGTAAAACTCCATCAGGCTGGTAATTCGAAACCGGAGACACGATCTTTAGTCTAGGGCTCTACTGTAACAGATTTATTTACATTAAAAATCAATATGTTTAAAACGAGTATTGCAGTAATAACAATAAAATACAATGAATAAATAAATAAAAACAGCGCCTTATCCATAACGATTGAAATATTTACTCAATTATATAGACGACATTTGAAATTGCAATTTGACTGCGAATTGATTATTCCATTTTTGTAAATGATGGATAAGGATAGTGAGATTTGGTCTTCTTTTTTTTTTAAATTAAAAAAACTTAAATTTTTGGCAACAAAGAATAGATAGAACAAAGAATAGAATAGAATAGGAGATGACTGTTCTCTATGATGTTGAGGTGTTCACAACTATTTATTTTTTCCTAAAATATACATAAGTTAAAGTTGTCATGTTTGCGGGGTTCCTGGGCAATGAGAGGGCGATGCACTAGCGAGGGAGGGCTCGCAGGATACCTTCATAGGCCCCGAACCCTTGTGCGGCTTGTCCAGGAGCCTCATTCAAACTTCTATCATGGGGTGGATAGAAGATCAGCGTCTGCGTTGGTGGGAGGGAACACCAGGACAGAGGCAGGCAAAGCTCTTGACCAAGAGACATTTGCCTAAATTTACCAAAGACCTACTGAGCCAGACCCGAAGGGATATAAGGTTAATCGTGGGTCTACTAACAGGGCATTGTAGGCTGAATAGACACATGCACCACCTACAACTTGCGGTTAGTGCGGTATGCCGATTCTGCAAGGTAGAGGAGGAGACCCCGGCGCACATCCTCTGTGAGTGCGCCGGCCTGGCGAGGATTAGGTTTCTTCAATTGGGCTTTCAGCTTCATGACGGAGCCGCTCTCAGCTTTGCTAGGATTGATTAGGAGAGCAAAGCTGGGGGCTGTTCTGTAACTTAAGAAGATCCACAATAGACCTCGACTTGTAGGTAGCAGTAGAATGAGGCTCCCCCCCCCGCTTCTATTCTATTCTTGTCATGTTTTGAAGATTTTTTTAACAATTCTAATTTTAATGCCTTGATAAAGACAATATATTTGTCAAACCGTTGGCAAAAATTTAAGTTTAAAAAAAAAGACCGAATCTCACTATCCTTATCTATCATTTAGGAACGGTCGAGAAGAATTTTCCATTCTTGTAAATTTGTTTAAATGACTTCGTTGTTACATACATATCAATTTTACAAAAAAAAAAAAGAAACAAAGAAAAATTGTCCACAAATGTCTTGCGAGTTGTCAAGAAGTAGCTCTGGAGATATTTTCAAGAACTGCAATGAAAAGGATAGGGTCCAAATGTTAGCAAGTAGCTCCAGACAATTCAATTTCAGCATTTAATTACTTCTTCAAGAAACAGCCATCTTCTCACCACTTCCAGATGAAATATTGTAATCGTGTAAAAATTTTAAAATTGAGTTGAGAAAGGGAGATCTCATTCGCCTTCCTCAATATCCAATATCTGAGGCATATGTTAGGACCGGGCGTACAAGTGTTTTGTAGATCAACGTCTTCGTAGATCTAGATAAGTTTCGACTTTTAAGATATCTGTGCAGTCCATAATAACATTTTATTGGCAAGGAGGATTCTACGCTTTATTTCCGCCTGGACACTGTTTTCGGCATTTATTAGAGTGCCGAGGTATATAAAACCCCTGACCCACTCAAAACGATATTCCCCAACAGTTATCTCTCGCTGCCTCCCGCCGGCAGACACTGTACACAGGTATCTTGTGATCTGATGATTTACTTCCAGCCCAATTCCTGTCGCAGTGCCCTCAGTCATTTCCTCGAAGGACCTTCCCAACAATGCAACGTCGTCTGCGTATGCTACCAATTGAACAGTCCGATTAAATATATTATTGCTAGTCCGGATATCAGCCTTTCTTATAGCCTTTTCCACTGCGAGATTGAACATTATACAGGACAATTCATCACCTTGTTGAACACCCTTGTGGGTCTTAAAAAATTCACTGAGGCTAGATTGCACCCTTACCGCACATTAGACCTCGGTCATAGTCATTTTTACTAGTCGAACTAGTTTTGGTGGAATTCCTAGATCCAACAGAGCTTCGTATAGCTCTTCGGGAAACGTATAAAGTTTAGTTGGGATTACCATAAAAAAAAAAGGTGGTAGGGGTTTTTTAAAAACGCACTTCCGGTCAACCAATTTTCTTCAAAATCGAAATTTGGACAACATATTTTTAATATGTATCCTGTGTCCTGTGTTTCCAGATTGAGATTGCGTCAGCGGTTTGCTAAAAAAACCAACGTTTCGCCCATGTTGCAATGACCCTCTCCAGGAATGTTACACTTTGAAAGCCAATAAGGCAACGAACCTTAGTAGATACAGGGCGTGGGTCCTTGTTGAAGCTTTCAATCATTTGACCATGACCGCATAAGCATCCAACTAATAGGTGCATTTCCATGCGCTTTTGAAAAAGCTGTTTACGATGATTGAATGTCATTTTGCATAAACATGCGTTTCCTATCTCTAATATGGCCTGCTATTAAAAGAACTCATTTGATTTGTAAATTAAAGACATCTTAACCTTCTCCTGACTGTGGGCATTTCTAAACAGTTCAATAGTGTGAGCGTTTGAACTTTTATTTCTCTCGTTTGTTCATGTTTATTGAAGACTATAGCCGGGTCTTTCAATTATACTTTCCTTATTTTGTCTTTTTCATTCTTAGGAGATTGGATTTCTCATTTCTATACGGCATCTCAAGTGAAAATTATAAATAAACCCGCTCAATGTTATTTCATTAGTAATTTGATGTTTTTCTATTTGGTTTCAGGTAACTTTGGCATTTTTAGGCAATATTTATTTTGTAAGTATAAAATATCATTTTCATTCATTAAATTGGAATTGATTTACATATTAAATTATTATTATTATTATTATTATTTTTGGATTTAACAGTTCTTGAGGATTTATATCCCAATTCCTAAAAAAAAAGCCATACCCGTCTGACCAGCCATTTTTTTCCCCGGAAACCTCTTGAATTTTCAACAGTCCTTGAATTTTCTTTCATATAAAAACAAAAAAAACCTTTATTTTTAGCTATTCATGGAGAAAACTACAAAAAACTGACAAATCTATTCAATAAAATGGTACTTGCATCATCCGGTTTTGGCCAAAAACCTTATTGCTGCGCCCGCTGCTATCATCTAAACGGAATTCCAAATTTCAGCTTTCTGCTTTTTTACACACACACACACACACACACACACACACAAAACACACATTTCTAAAAACCATTTGTCCATAGTTGGGTAAGTGCGTCTTTTATTTAATGTTTTTTTTTCTTCCATTTTTGTTTCAGTTTGTCACTTTTTCTTTGAAAAGGCTCGACGATCTTTTCCAAACATGGAATAGTAACTGCACAGAGAATGCCTATCACTTTTATTTGGAACATTTTTCCTGAAAGATGTATTTCTTAGGGAGTTACTGAGGGAGTAGAAATATTAAGCTTTCCTGTAAAGTCGCTTGAGGAAAATCTATAGTTCTATTGTCTTTACAGTATTAAGGCAAATTATAATCATTGCTAGAATTCCAAATTTGAAGTAAATCGGACTTATGTCAACAACACCGCAATCATTTCCTTTTATAATGATCCTGAAATCGCTCAGCGTTCGCTTCAATCTCATCTCCGTTCATTCGGAGTTTTAGTTTACAAAATCCAAAATAAAAAACAACCCTAACAAATCGTATTATATTGGGTTCACCTTAAACAAAAAAGTTCTTCCTCCAGTTTACCTATTCAGCACTTATACTATCCCACCTGCAGGCCATGTGGATGCCAGGCCAAGTGGAGTTCCTTGATAACGAAAGGGCGGATGCCCTGGCGTTGGAGGGCTCGAAGGATACCTTTATAGGCCCTGAGCCCTTCTGCGGGTTGCCCAGGAGCCTCATTCATGCTTCTATCAAGGAATGGATAGAAGACCAGCGTCTGCGATGGTGGGAAAGTACGCCAAGGAAGAGGCAGGCGAAACTCTTTATTAAGAGACATTTGCCTAAATTTACCAGGGATATACTGAGCCAAGCCGAAGGGATAGTGGAGCTTCTAACAGGGCATTGTAGGCTGGCTAGGCACATTCACCAATTACTACTTGCGGATGACACGGTATGCCGTTTCTGCAGGACGAGGAGGGAACCCCGGGAAATAGCCTTTGTGAGTCTGCCGGCCTGGCGAGAACAAGTTTTCTTTAACTGGGAACTAGCAATCCCGAAGCCACGAGCTTTATGACGGAGCCACTTTCAGGTTTGCTAGGCCAGATTAAGATGGCGAAGCTCAAGGATGTGCTGTAAACCCAGGGGATCCACAATAGACCTCTTAATGTAGGTCGCAATGGAATGAGGCGTGGCCCTCCCTAAACTAATCTAATCTTATCTAATCCCACTTGCAGGCCGTGTCCATTATTTTGGTATGTACCTAGACAAGCGACTAACATGGATTCCATACACCAGACTTAAATGGACTTCCCTCAACAACCGCTTCAGAGTACCTTGACAAGCGCTCCAAACTCACTTTGCAGAATAAAAGACGACTCTTTACTATTCGCACCCACCTAGATGTACGGAATAGAACTCTACAGAATCACAAAACGTACCAACCTCAACAGAATACAAACCCTGCAGTCCAAAATCCACCGACACAAGAGTCGATGATCCTATTATGTATCCAACTATAATGGATGAGTTAGGCGGAGAGCATTTGGATCTGGTTGTTCAAATGAGAAAACTTGGTTAAACTGGTTAACTATGTATCACAGTCTGCCTGGACCTTACACTTATAATGGTAGAGTGCAAAATGGGTAATGACACGTAGTGATTGGCTAGTACGAACTGTCTTGAACTGTGTTTATACAGTTTCTCCCCACTCCAGTCCGAGAGAGTATTAGGGTTTGTTTCTCTTCTCTTTACTCTCTTTGGTTGCTGATCTCTCTTTGGTTGCTGTTACACCAACCATACAATCCACAAAGATCTGAAAATTCCTTTGGTCCAAGATTTAAAAAAGTTCCGGTACAAGAAATTTCACATCCAGACTCTTCATCAGAAACTTCTCGCCCAAAACCCTCTCCACAATCACACTTCCAAGCAATCCTGCATGGCGGTTGAGACGTTGTTGGTCCCGCGTTCGATCTGGGTAACTAATGATAGTTGTCGCTGGATAACTACCATTCATGACCATCACCTCATTGTTTATATCTCCTTCTAGCTTATTTACGTGCTACATATTTGTTTATGTACTTATAAATATTCGATAAAACAATAGAAGTAAATCGGTTAATTGTAAGTTGAATTTACAAAATTGATTTTTGAATTTACTGGAAAGTAGCTGCAACGATTTTCTTTAAACTTGGAATTCTAAAAGCAAAGATATAAACTTGTTCTTTGATATATTTTTCGTAAAAGTTGACAATAGATTTGAAATATTATTGTGATTGATTTGTTCTTTTGGCCCTGTTTTCTAAACTCTATTCCATTATTATCTTCCTTGAAGAGGTCCCTGTACTCCCACTACATCTCTATAATTATGTTAGCGCATCTACTAAGTAAAAATTTTATTTAAAAAAATAATAAATTGAAAATATTACAACTATTATATTAATTCAATTAAGAGAAACTCGCGTATGTTGCATACCAGATTTTCTTCTCTTAATTATTTTCCATCATTTTCTAGTTTTCCATTTTCACCTTTACACAAACTGTCACAGTTTAAATAAACCCAATTATGCTTGACATTGTAAATATTTGCCAACTGGGTACATTTAAAATGAATAGAATCAGTATTTTCATATTCACCAAGTTGACACTAAATTTCCCAGTTACAAATTGAATATTTCATTGGGTGTACATCACTGGAAAAAGTTTTTTGAACTAGTTTTCCTGTTAATTTATTATTATAACAATTTATTTTTAAAACTTTGTTTTTTATTTGTAGTGTTTTAATGATCTGGTTGGATATTTTGTTTTAAAAAGTGGCACAAAAAAAATCAACTGTGTTCTTGTGAAGGCATGTTCATTAAAATTAGTAGATATAAGTTAAATATTTCAAATTAATATTTAAAAATTCCGGTACTCTCTTCTCGCTGAGATGGAGGACTTGTACGATCAGTCAGCCGTCATCGATGAATGTTAGAAAATGAAATAAGAACTAGTTCTGGCAGACGGAATGTGACAGATTCTTGAACTTTAAGCACCAAATCATTTTGCAGCATGATTGCAGAGGGTAATAAAATGAAAATATCATTAGTATTAATAATACATTTTGGAATTCTGCAGAAAAGTGAATTCGCTAATAGCAGTGACACAGTATTTTGACTATGATCTAGCTTGCATAATTTTATCGAAATGATAATAATTGAGGAATATAGAGTATAGAAACGCTATACGACATACAGAGTTGAGACACAGACGTTCTATCACCACCTTCCCAGCCCACTAGCTAATGTGCCACTACCATCATTGCCATTTTGTATCTTTCCCTCTCTCTTCCCTATTTCTGTACATTAAGTTCTTAATAATAAATTATAAGTGTCTATAGTAATTATGGTGCAATAAGACTCTAGTTCTAGTTTATTAATTCATTCACCCTTAAAAATCCCACGTAAAGTATGGAAGATGTTGCAACAACTTAATTTCACCGGTATATTTCATCCAGAATGTCCCCTTATCCTTAAGTTTAAGTGCTAATGAAAAAGATGAACATATTGTAATGTGATAACAAGAAGGAGTGATAACAGAAATATATAATTTTTAATTATAAAAATTATAACTAGTGGTGCCAGCCAGACGCTATTATTCAATACAATAGCTGCGGTCAGTGCACGGTCAAAGGACGACAATGATTTGGCCCGCCAAAGACACACCGCTTTCACAAGGGTCAACAAATCACTCAAAATACCGACCACCTGGCTACAGTCCTTTGATAACTACCATCACTCGTCGCCACACCTGTGCACCGACCTATTCAAGACCTAGGGTCAACACACGGCAATAAACAAACACTCAAGACCGACCACCTGGCTACAGTCCTTTGATAACCGCCAACACCTGTTCAAGACCTAGGGTCAACACACGGCAAGAGATGTTTGAGTGTGACCCGTAATTACAAGACTTGTCAATGTGTGGTGATGGAATATAAGGTCTCTCCCTACAGGAAGTGAGGGGATTATTCTTCGGTATTTCATCAGCGTAACATCAAGATTCTACCAGTGACATAATTCATACATCGGAGCGCGTCCCTATCTAAGTATTTAAACATATATTATTTATCAATCATTATAGTTGGTGCATTCTAGTTACACTTTAAATCATTCTTAATTAATTGTAGTTTATCTTTTGAAACGTTTAAATTATTGTTAAAATATTCATATATCTAGTTTCGTAAATTCGTAATTCATATTTCGCATAACAACACTCTAAAATCTCTAACTAACTCCAACTATTCATCGCATCACAACACCTCTCCAAGATATCTGAACCCATTACAATATCATGAGTTAGTTAATGCAGTTATGGAAAGTTTATTAGCATTATATTTATTTTACTCTGTTTCTATTGTAGCATATATTTATTACATATCTTATTACTTCGAGTTATTTTCTGGACTTCAAGTATAAAAATATTACAATTGCAAGAAATAAAAGTTTTCGTCTATTATGGTAAGACCACTTACGCTCAGAGGACAAACCTTTAATTCAAAGCTCACCTTCTAACGATCCTGAACATGCCACTATGCCAACGACCGACATCTGATCGGTCACATCTCATCACCATGATTAGTAATCTGACTTCACTGAAGAAGTACTGCCGCAGATTAGCTTCTTTTCTAAAGACTTGTTTTCTAAACTAGCATTCAGCTCATTTACTTTCTTGATCAAAGGCAAATAATTTTTTTAAAAAGATAAATTAATTATTTATATTGATTGTTCGGTCGCGGCACCTTTGAGGATTAAGTTCACATTCTGCTTTTTTCTTTATATTTCTATTTTTATACCTCTGCATTGTATTTTAAATCCCTTGCAAATTCCAAAATATTATTTCCTTTTTTTTTCATTTAATTGCTAACCTGTTTCTCACGCTTCCCCGCACTTTCCCGCTCTTTCTCTTTTGGTGGTGGGATTGTCGGCGCCTTTTATGACGCGGGGTTTTGCCCCTTCTTACTGCCCACATCCTTTACTTATCCTCTATTCCTTTATCAAATTTCTTCACTTGCTAACTAAATTTTGACCAGATAACTTCTGCAAGTTAAGTTGTCGCGCCTCTCCAGTGCATAAGGTTTTTTCGTCAATGCTCACCAGTCAAGTGTTTATTACTTGTGCTCGTCACACATTATTCTTCTATTCAGAACTTTAAGTGATAGAAAGTGATCAGCCTCATTCAAACCATTATTCGCTTTTTTCCATTCTGCTTCTCATATGCTTCTCACTTCTTATCACAACTCTTTCCTAACATCCACATAAGCACACGCCACATAGCCGTACCTCCATATCTCTTTCGCTACTTTCATACATTTCTCCTTCTTTCCCAATTTTCTCTCCTTCCCGACATCCTCGTTCCTCTTCCCCCTCTCGCATTCCGACGAGTGTTGCATCCGCTTCTATTTTCACATAAAGTGTCTGGTTTACGCGCAGACATTATATATTTTCCATTAACTATTTGCCCACAGCTAGTAAAACGTCCAAGTAAATACTGCTATAACGCAAAATTAGTTTTATCCAACTGCATTGTTAATTAATATTTCATTTAAACTAAAAAATAAATTACTATTAGTTGCTTAAATTTGAAACAGAATTTATTTTCCTCCTTTTTGTTTCATTTCAATGAAAATCATAATTAAAATGTAAAGAAAATATTTTCTACATTTGCAACATTTGTTTAAATTACTAAATAATTAATTCATGTCTGCTTCTGGCATTTTGTATTTCAGTCAATTTATAAACGTGTATTAGGTAGTGGATAATTTTATTGTATTTTAATTTAAAGCTTTCTAAAAATTAATGGAATTGTTAATTAAAACATAGAAATTGTATAATTTGTCTTTTTAGTTATTTCATTAGTAATATAAAAATTAGAATAGTTGGTATGAAGAATAAATTCATTGCGGTGCATCAGATCAATCAGTAGTTGTATTACACCACTTATTTCAGCATACGATATAGAAGTCGAATGACTTTGTAAACTGTCCTCAAGGTCGCGATAATGCTGATATATCCTACAAACTGCAAATGAAGAAACCGTATTCTTAATTTATATATTTAGGTTGTTTTTTGTTTAAAATTTATCAGGTTAAATAAATTAGATAAAATTGATTACTGAAGATTTTTGTAGGTATCCAAACACCTATGCACTACTTTTAACTTGTTACTCATTGTAAATATCAGAGATATCTTCCGCGATAGCTTGCTTCTTTTTGTGGTCATCGACCGCTTTCTGGCGTTCGCCCGTCATTAGAATGCTTTTTGTCAAACAGTATCATAACATAACAGTATCAAAATAGATTTTGCACAGGACAAATTTAGTTGATACACTGGTCTTTAAATTTTTTTTTGCTAGGGCCTAACTAGGTTAAGAGAGGACACATGCTTCATGTTTTTAAAGGGGCATATTCTATCCTTTAAAAATGGAAACATCCAACACGTGGGGATGTGTAACATAAATTACGTCTTACGTAGTTTTATGTAACTTGAACTACGTTTTACATAGTTTTACACAGTATACATCCCCACATGTTGGATGTTTCCATTTTTAAAGGGTACATAAAGGATACCCCTTTAAAGATTAAAATATGTGTTTTTTCCCCATACAGGTACCAACATCTCTCTTAATCTAGTTAGGCCCTAACAAAAACATTTAAAGACCAGTGTATCAAATTTGCTCTGGGCAAATCAGTGTTTGACAAAAAGCATCCAGATGATGGGCGAACGCTTGAAACCGGTCGATGACCACCGGGCTATGACTGATGCTTTCCAGCTCTGCGGAACCAACCACAACAACATTATATAATACATTAGATAAATAAATTATGTAACACTCACGTTTTTCGAGAATTTCCTCGCAACAGAAAGTGGAAGGATTGTCTCGCCGTAGGAGACTCTATGTCAGTAGAGGCAGTGCTATCTGTAATGAGAGAAAACTGATCGGGGGCCCGGCAATGCATGAGAAGGCTCTGGGTGCCACTGACCTGCAGTAAGAGAAAGTCGTTTGAGTATTATGAGGCAGATTTTTTTACTTTCTCTGTTTCAGTATATCTACATTTAATGGTTCATACATTTTGGGCCGTTTTACTTACTAAAAGCGGGATTGCATTCCTCAATGATTATCATAAAAATAAGTTTTTCTATAAAGTAATAATATTATGTTTTTGTCTAGGTTGACCTATTAAAGTATAATTTTGAAGAACGGTAGAAGAAGTATGGATTTATTACTTCTAATTAATGAACTTACAAATTAAGGAGAGTTACTAAAAAGGTTTTAGATTTTCTGGGAAAATAAGAAGACTAAGTAGAAGTCTTACAACTTCCCTTTGATCTTAAAACTTTACAAAGTAGATCGAAACTTTGAATGTCAATTTCTTTTTATAAAAAAAAAAAAAATAAAAATAAAAAAAGAACAAAATCCGGTCAAAGTCTCATATAGATATTGATATTATTAAAATAAATTTAAAGTTAACAATTTTTACTTTCACTTTAATTTTTAATTAGTATTTTTTAATATTTAAAATATTTTTGAAAAATTTCCGTTATTAAATCATAAAAAAAAATTAAAATTTTTATTTAATACTTAATAAAAGCTTTATATTTACATATGATTTTTTTAACTGTCACATGTTAACTTCTGATGACATTTAACTATGACCTAGGGATTCTAATACCCTAGAGGGTCAATGCTGAATGTCATATATGTAGGGTTCAACTATGTAACATTTCCATTTGTGTATATGATAATGGGTTATAACACGTATAATGCTCTACATAATTTACTCATCTTTTACACAAAAATATATATTTATTTTTGATATTGTTTATTTAATAATTAGTTCATGTAACCCTTTGAGATCGGATATTAATTGAATAGTTAATATAATGTCTGCTGAGCATTCTCGTTATCCTCTATTAAATGTTTTTATTTATTAAAATAAATATAAAGATCTAGGATGGGGGAAGAAGTGGAAGCCGGCCGGTACTGGGACCATCCGAGATGTGATATCTCGATAAGCCTGGGAAGGCTAGCCACGGTCTTTCAGGCGGAGCTAAGAAGTAACGAAAGGAACCAAATAAGCACCCCAGAATCGTCATTTATTCGGTTTAGCCAGGCTGCCCTACGGGCAATCGACTCGTGGGAGATCAGCTCAAGGCTGGTGTGTGATTGCCTAGGTGTACTCAGGAAAATTAATAGCCGTAATAAGGTTTTCCTGGTCTCGGGCACTCGGGTCACAGAGGCAATGAGGCGGCTGATCGCCTAGCCCGGGAAGGTTCCATTGGAACCCTTATCGGACCTGAACCGTTCTGCGGCATCGCAAGAGGCCTCAGGAGTGCATCCATTAGAACATGGATGCACGATCGATCAAGAGAATGGTGGGCTAAAACCCCAGGTCAAAGACAGGCGAAAACGTTCATTTATAGCTACTTGCCCAGGCTAACTGCAGAATTACTCCAATTAGGCCGGGGCATTAGCAACTTGTGTATAAGGATAGCAACGGGCAACCACACTGGCCATTGTAGACTTTAATAAGCACATGCATCGCATGGACCTGATAATGGATAGCGTGTGTAGGTTTTGTCAGGAAGAAGAGGATACGGCCTCTCTTTGGAGAGGAGAAGCTGAGCTGACGCCTGCAAGCCTCACCCAAGAGCCTTTCTCGGGGCTGTTAAGTCTAATTAAGCAGACAGGTCTCAAGAGGTTGCTCTGATTAGAGGTGCTCTTAACTGACCACCTAGGAGCCTCCCCGGACCCCAATGTTCAGATAAAGGACAGGACCGGAGAGGGGACTCCAAATAATGGTGTTCCACAATAGACCCTTAGGGATCGCCTATTGCATTGTGCCTAGGCGGTGGCCTAGGTTGAAGAGCCCAACCAACCTCCCATAGAATCTATCTATCTATCTATTAAAATATCAATTCCATCTCATGGATTAAGTAAATTCTTCGTCTTTACGAATACCCCAGAGTTAGCGTTTTAGCATCTTTTGTGATCCTTTCTTGATAGTCTACTTTTTTAGAGCTTCATTTTGTGGCCAGGAGAGATCTTTTTCAGGTGTCAGCCAATGCCACGATGACATAGTAAATTGTGCATTTTTTGAAGCGGAAAGCTATCGAAAAATCATGGTAGAAGGAATACTCACACAGCTTTTACTGAATTATTAAATTTCCAATTCACATAGTTATTTTCTTTATAAAGACCTCACGCTTTGGTCTACTGTTAGCGCACTCGCCTTTGGTGCTCTCGCTTCGGTACTTCAGGGTTTTGTTTTCGTGAGGGACAAAAGATGGTGTTGACCCTGCATCGTGAGAAAAAGTGGGAAGCTACAGTTGGTAGCGCACTTAGGTAAGGAAGGCCAGAACAAAACGGCGTGGAAACCGCGGCGTACTTACACTGGTCCCTCAATAATAATCGCCGTCTAGCAAGCCTTTATAGGTCCTTTATAGGCTGTTGCGTAGTGGATAATCATGTCTCAGCAGTCACGGCATACTCTCGCGTATCTCGCATACCGTATTTAAAAGATCTACTTGCTAAACTCACAGAGACAATTTACCATAACTAAAGCGACCGCCCAATTTCTTCCATATTTTACGGTGTAATGGTATCCAGCAGAGAGAAGAGACGCTCTCTCTGGTTAACAGAGACTACTCTCTGACTTAGGCAGGCTAGAGTGGGAGAACCTGTGTATATAAGCCAGTGAGAATCTATCTAGAGGATATCTATCAGATTCAACCATACATCGCATCGTGTCATATCTCTACTCCCACCTTTTATTCTATCAGTTTCATTATAAAGTCCAGTGCAGTTAGTGTAAACTTATATACACTACATTATAACAATGTCTTCATATATCGTTCATTCAATCAAACCTAATTTCTCTCCTCAACAACTCCATTATAACGGGTAGGCATTGAGAACCATATAGAAATTTCATTACAAGGAAATCGTTAAGTTAGTAAAGATATTTCTTTTTATTTATTTAATACTTTCTTTGACTCCCGTAAGAGATTACATTCGAGTCAAATTTTCGAAATTAAGTTTTCACCGAAAAATATTTATCATTTTAAGCCTGAATTTTTTTTTTTAAAAAATAAAGAAAAACTGGTGCGTGCGCGATATGGGTTTGTCTGTATGTATTTATCTAGAGAACATAGCTCAAAAATGGAAAAAACTTAACATTTCATTTAAGTATCAACATGGGATCAGTTAACCAGCAAATTATCTGGTCAAAATTCTCCAACTGGAAAGTACCACTTTACAATTTTCTCAATAACTAACTTTTTTTTTTTTTTTTTTTTTATTTTATCGGAATAGCACATCTTCTTTATATATTATATTATTATTTTTCTTTTAATATTTTACTGGGAAAATTCTTAAAGTGCCATTTCAGAATATTGCATAAGTTTTCCAACTGTATAATGTAAATGGAAATTAAATATGTTGCTAAAAATCTGTATCTTTGAAGAAAATCGAACTAGCGGAAATGTAAATTTCCTAAAGATTTTGATTTCCGTGCTTTTCTTTATAACGACAATAGGATTTCTTTGAATATATGGTTGGATCCTCAATGCTGGATAAAATCTTTGATGATTTCTTTAACCTTGATATACTAATCATTCAAAGACGATCACTTTTATCTTTATCACACAGACTTTAAGATTTTATCCGCCTTTACATGCTTATTTAGGTTGTTTCTGACCAGTTATGGTTTCTCCTTCTTTCGTCGACAGTACCTATCAAGTTCGTGTAGAAAGTTGATTTCAAGTTTATGCTTCTGTTAAACACCATAGTGGTTGACAGATATAAGTAAGGCAATAGGTAATTTATGTATACAGAAAATGAAAATGAATTCGTTTAAAATGGAAAGCTATACATTTGTCAATACAATACTGAAAAACAAAATAGACAATTTCTTTGAATCTTTAAACAAATAATGCTTAAAGTTGTTCTAATTGTCATATAAATGAATGTTACAAGAATGGCATATACATTTAAAAAATAAACACGTTTCTAACCATAATAAGGATATCTAAGTTCTGTCCTTAAAAAAAATAAAAGAAAAAAAAAGGATTACGAGTAGTGAGCTGGAAAAAGAATGTAAGAAATAGAAATACATTGTATGCTGGTAAAGAGAATCGGATTGTCATCCTCAGATTTATGACTGGTTTTGTGAAAGTGTTGCCATTGTATCCAGTTGCTCATTCAGCGCATCTCTTCATATCACCGCTAAAGTAGACCAGTTTCTTCAAAAAGTCTTCAGAGATTTTTACAACTGTCATCACTTATCTTGTGAAATAAACTTTAATTTTTCCCTTGCCTTTCACTGTTTAATTTTAACTATTATTTAATTATATATTATTGTTATTATTATTGTTATATATTTTGTTTTTTACTTTCTCTTATTAATTTAAGGCGCGTTGTGTTCTATGGTTAAAGCCAATTCTCAGTGCCGGCCTTTGGAGTGTTCTTTTGTTATAGACACACTGTCTATCAGCGAGCAGTGAACTGTAGAGGCTGCTAGGAAGAGAAAATATGGGTAGCTCAGCTGGACTCGAACGCGAGACCGCCGTGTGGGGAGCCCAGGGCGCTAACTACTTAGCTAATCCCTTCCCTTATTAATTATATTATTATTATTCTGATTATTATTATACAATTCCTAATGCAGCAGCTGACATCGGAATGCAAATAGTGACTAATATGATAACTGGCTGCTACCTACCAGGCATTTCTTTTAATAAACTATCTAAGTGACTTCACAAAATTTTTCTTATAAGTCTGAAATTGTCAAAAAAGAAACTTCTTGCCTCCAGCAAAACCTGAGTCGAAAATCCTAGTGCTTTTATATATTTTATCCATAGTAGCTTTTACGATTTTATAGAGATAACAATTGAGTGAACTTTAACTGTGCCCAGCTTATACATCTGCTTCAGTTCGAAGAAGATTTCCTAATCTTTTCCCGCCCCATGAAAAAAAAACAAAAAAAATCATCTAGAAGAATCGCTACATCGACAATTTGAACGGTGATCATCTCAAAAGGGAAAAGAGTATCCACTTACTCTGAAGAAATTCAGGAGGCTTAATACACACATAATAAGCAGTGCCATCTCTTTGGCTGCATGCAATGCTCATCTTAGTCAATGCTGAAATATCGCCAAAGCTTTCATTTTTTACTTTCTCTTACTCCTATTAAGAGGAAGTATTGTAATCGTGTCAAATTTTCGATATTGAGTTTTCACCAGAAATATCCGTTTTGAGGTCCCCTGAGTCCAAAAATGTGGTTTTTACCAAATGGTCTGTGTGTGTGTGTGTGTGTGTGTGTATGTATGTGAACAGCATAACTCAAAAACAAAAAATCGTAGAAAATTGAAACTTGATATTCCGTTTAGTTATCAACATGGGATCGACGGTGGGTCATCTGTCAAAATTCCTCAACCGGAAGTACCACTTTACTAGGTTTTTCTTTTTTTTTACGTTTTTGCGATTTTCTCAAAAATGGCTCCAACGATTTTCTTTAAACTTGGTGTACAACTACACATTCTAACAACTACAACTTTTATTTGAAACATTTCTCCGGAAAAATTCATTTAAGGGCACTTCTGGGGGAGTGGTGGGGTTAGGTTTTCATGTAAAGTGCTATTTCAGATTATTACACAATTCTGCCATCTAAATAATGTTAATCAGAATTAAATATGTTGTTGAAATTCTGAGTTTGAAAAAAATCGGATAACCGGAAGTGCGTTTACATTACCACTTTACTAAATGATTTTTTTACTTTTTCGCAATTTTCTCAAAAATGGCTACGACAATTTTCGTGAAATTGTCCATATAAACTAAACATGCAATGATCTACATCATTTATTTAAAACGTTTCTCTGGGAAAATTCATTTAAAGGCACTTTAGGGGAGGGGTGGGGTTACAGCTTCCTCTAAAGTACTATCATGGTTGATTATATAATTCTATTATCCAAACAAAATTAATCAGAAATAAATAGATTGCTAAAATTCCGAATTTCAAGAAAATTAGTAAACCGGAAGTGCGCTTTTACTGAACATTTTTTTTCAGTTTTCGTCGAATTTCGTTATAATTGGTACGCAGACTATAACCTTTGTCAATTATAATTTTGAGAACAGGTTTAAGAGAAAGTTGTGTGAGTGTTTCACACCAGATTTTTTTTCTTTAATTAATCGATCCCGTTTTTAGGCTTAAGCCTAATCGTCAGCGAGGAAAGTTTCCTTATTGTTGTCACCAATGCGAATAAATCACAGATTAATAATTGTGCTTCCTTTAGCATTAGAGTGAAATCAAAGAGCTCCTATCCATAAGCTAAGTAGTTATCAGTTACTAAACATTCCAAATTGATAGATTTTAAAAATGGTAGACCGCTTGAATGGCCCAGCGCATTGATTGTATATTAGAAAATGTTTGCTCTGATATTTTATTCCTTAATTATTTTTTTTTTGTAAATATGTAGTTTATAATTTTAACTTTTATGATTTATACATTATTGTACATATATTAACATTTTAGTCCATACAATGTTTATCTTTTAATCCTTCCCAATGAATAATCCATAGAGTGGAGTTGTATGTAATTCCCATTGGATTTTAACAATCTATTAAGCGCTTTTTCCTACCTTGTATTATTTATTATTAAAACAATTTACGGGTTTGAATTGGCCAACAGGAACGATGTGTAAACTGTTCTAATTGATAAACGTTGTGGTAGTGTGTTTGTATATATATGTATGTGTGTGTGTGTATATAACTTAGTGTGTAACTTGCATGAGTGGCAAGGGTGAAGAGGTTTTTGGCCAGTTTCTGTACCTCGTCCCTCTTTCCAAAGCACACAGAACTGTCGATTGATTTAGAGTAGGGTGATAAGTTTTATACCCCGCCTCTATGTGCTGTTGGCTTGTGTTGTAGTTTGTGTTATAATGTTTTCGTTTCCAAAGTGCTTGTTTATATATATATATATATATATATATATATATATATATATATATATATGATGCGCAATTTACGCTGTCACAAACATTCTATATAAAAAGTATATAATTCAGGTAATTGATTCAGATTTTTTCCCCCTTCTCTTCTGCGATGGTTATTTAAAAGAAAGTTTCAATCGTTAATCTAGTTATTACGTATTTCTTTTCAAGTTGGTGTGAAAATTAATATTTCATAGTTGCCTAACGTCTTTATTGATTTACATTTTTGTTTAGGGAGGTTGTCGCAAAACACCCCACCCATATATTTGATATTTCCTACATCATATAAAACCCAGTACATAAACAACAGTTCATTTCAGTATGATAGTATTTTTCTTCAGTATAGATCCTCCGGAAAGTGATTTTAAGAATAATTTGATCTCTCCTCCCAATTGAATTCAGAATGAAATAAAAAGAATCTGGTGTGAAACACTCACACAACTTTCTCTTACTCCAGTACTCAAAATTATAATTGACAAATTTTATAGTTAGTGTACCAAATTTAATGAAATCCGTCGAAAAGTGAAAACACTGTCCAGTAAAACTGTCCGGTTTACTAATTTCCTTGAAACTCGGAATTTGGGTCATATATTAATTTCTAGTTATTTCAATTTGAATGACAGAATTGTATAATCAACTGTGATAGCATTTTAAAGAAAAACATAACCCCCTCCCCCAAAAGTCCCCTTAAATGAATTTATCAGGGGAAAAGTTTCAAATAAAAGTTGTAGCTCTTTATATGTATAGTTAACAACACTGGTTTAAAGAAAATCGTTGGAGCCATTTTCGAGAAAATACCAGAAAACTGAAAATTATATTTCAGTAAAACGCACTTCCGGTTATCTATTTTTTTTCAAACTCGGAATTTCAACAACATATTTAATTCTAATTACATTATTTAGATGACAGAATTGTCTAATATACTGAAACAGCAGTTAAGAATGAAAACCTAACCCCACCCCTCCCCCAGAAGTGCCCTTAAATGAATTTTCCTGGAGAAATGTTTCAAATAAAAGTTGTAGCTCTTTGTATGTGTAGTTGATATAGCAAGTTTAAAGAAAATCTTCGGAGCCATTTTTGAGAAAATTGCAAAAACGTAAAAAAAACAACTAGTAAAGTGGTACTTCCGACACACACCACACACACACACAGACCATTCGGTAAAAACCACTTTTTTGGACTCAGGGGACCTCAAAACGGATATTTCCGGTGAAAACTCGATATCGAAAATTTGACACGATTACAATACTTCCTCTTACTAGGAGTAAGAGAAAGTAAAAATGTCACTCGCTTTTGTTCAGCCAAATATTCTCCATGAAATCATCCATACTTTGTTCTACGTATTCATACTAATTCCTAGAAAATGGCCTAAAAAACATCCTAACTATTTTATCGATTACATTTCCAGGGCCGTATAGGCATTAGGAAGGGGAATTTGTTGAAGTAGTTGAGTTTGTCTGCGAAAATATTTTTTTTTTTATTCGTAATTATACAAATTTAGGTAATTTTTTTTTTTTGAAGATTTTTTTGTGCTCAATTGGTTAAAAAAAGAAAGAAAGTAAATTAATCTTATCTAATTGTTTAAGACCTTGTCCAGTAGGTAACGCCAGTACACCTGAATAGTCCGAGATTAAGGAGATAACAATAAAGGCAAGCATTCTCCAGAAAGAAATTTTGTTGTACGATATAAAGTATAAAAGGTTCTCTTAAGTAATCTAAACTTACCTAAACTCTAAAACAAAACTAAAAAAACTACAATGAATACTCTTGTCAAGTTTTATACCAACTTGGTAAAAGTCTCTGATATGCATTCACATAAATATGACGTTCCATTGAATCAAAAACAGCGCTGAAGCCATGCTCTCTTTTACTGCATCAAAAGGTATGTGTAAGAAAGAAGGTAATCAAAAGGGCTAGGTTACCCGGAAACTCATTTGAATTGAAGGATTTTTAATTAACATCAATTTTACAAATTCTTTTTGGCTAACAACCATCGTTTTATGAATTGATACGAGCAGATGCGGATGGCATCATTCTTTGGCTTACAGCTGATGCATAGAGTTCAAGGAGAATATTAGAAATCGAATATAGTTGTTCACAGATCATCATCGTCTTATTGGAGAGATTAAGATTATATATTTTAGAACAAATTAGCTTATATATGTAAATAGTTGCGTTCTAAGATCGTATTGGCTGCTTTAAGATCAAGTATTGCAATCGTATCAGATTTTCGAAAGGTAATTTCCAGACTTTCTTAAAACTTTGAATTTTGACTAAATGTAAAGTTGTTATCTGCATTATTCTATAACTGGGGAACTTATACTATAATTAAAGCAAAACCTGACTTGCCAGCTCTTCAGAACCTTCTGAATCAGTAAATTGCAAAAAATTGCAAACAAAAATGGTAGGTCTTTAACAAAAAAGTGGCATTTAGTTCAGTAATTTTAAATAAACTTATTTTTGCTGTACCTGCTGATGGCGGTTTCTTATTTATCTTATTAATTTATTATTTTCTAAAGGCAGCAAACAATCGTTCTAGCGAAATCTGCCAAACGAACAATTAATAAAGAGCACTTTATTAAATAAATGTAAGCTCGTACTTTTGAGATAGTAAGACTTATATTGGGAATATGAAAATTCATAGATAGAAAGAATTTGAGAAGAATGGGCAAGTGGCAATGAACCAGCTGTCCAGAAGAAGGAATAATGCTCATCTCGTTCGGCAAAAGAAATCGGACAGGCAGAGAGAATCGCGCTTGGCTTGAATAATAAGGTTAAGCTTCAGATGGAGACAGTCGCACTAGAAGAAATTTGTCGTTGGAAGAAACTCGGCAGATGGAGACAATCATTCTGATCCAGGAAATAAGATTAGTGCGCCTGTACTAGAGTACTAGGGATTATCCAACTGGTAGAGGCAATCGCACCTGGTCGGAGGAAGAATAAATGGATTGAATTAATAAAATCGGTTTGGAGAGTAGTAATACACTTAAAGCCAGCTCTTTGAACAAGAGTTAAATTGAGACTATATTTAGACTGTCTTAATTTCTCAAACTGCTGCTGCTTGCTCGTCTCTCCCAAAATTTTGTTTTCATTTTTTTCTAATACTAAATTACATATTTCCCATTTATGAAAGATAAAATTTCATAAAGATAATGATAAAATTCAAAAAGATATAATTTCAAATATTCAAAGGAACCTTCGTAGTGTCCCCTATGGTAATAAATAAAATAATACAAACATATTACTCATATTCATAATATTACCGATATATTTTAATTAATTATGAAATAGAATCTAATTTTGAAATAAAATTAAATATTGTTCTAATTTATTATCGTTACATTACCCGAGCAGTGGCTTATCTTCAATAATCTTAATAAACAGTGTGCGATCATAGGCTTGCATCAAGCAAAAATATGGCACTTATCTACACACGTTTATCTAATGTAGTAGATAAATTACTTAAGTATTCTTTTACAACAATCTCTACGAAACAATTCTAGTTTGTCCATTAGTCTTTTGTGCAACAAAACTTAGAATTTATTATATATAATGAATTGAGACAAGTGAATTAAGATAAGGCCGAAAATAAGTTTTGTGACGGGATATATCATGAGGGGATAAACAATCCATCAGCGGCACTCCCACTATGAAGTGGCATTAGATCATTAATCTTAGAAGTGATCATAGCACCTACGGCTGGCTACCTAGTGGACGTTAAGCTGGGTATTCGAACATATACACGCACAAATATTTGAGTCAAGATTTTGTTCAAGAAAGAGGAAAAGCTTTGCAATTTTCATCGGCAAATTTTTTGCAGAATATTTAAATCTTTGTGGCAATTTGAAATGGCAGAAAAATTGAGTTTTAATGGCCTAGATGTTCGAGTGAGTTTCGATTATATTATTCCAGTCACACCTTATGCCTTTTATTTTAATCTTCAAGCGGAATTTCAAGTTACGTGCTTGAAATATGAAAAGATATATATATATATTTTTTAATTCATTATATCGTTAGATCGCTTACCTACGAAATTTTCAATATAAATCCACCATTCGGTTTTATTGATTTTTTTTTTTTTTAGTTTTTCGCGATTTGCTCGAAAACTGCTCCAACGAATTTCTTTAAATTGGGTATGCAAAATGGAATTTTTAAATCTATCCGTTATAGTAAAAACATTTTTCTGGAAAAATTGACTTTAAAGGGGTTCTGAGGCTTGGGATTATGAAAATTCATGAATAGAAAGAATTTGAGAAGAATGGGCAAGTGGCAATGAACCAGCTATCCAAAAGAAGGAATAATGCTCATCTCGGTCGGCAGAAGAAATCGGACAGGCAGAGAGAATCGCGCTTGGCTTGAATAATAAGGTTAAGCTTCAGATGAAGACAATCGCTCTAGAAGAAATTTGTCGTTGGAAGAAAGTCGACAGCTGGGGACAATCATTCTGATTAGTGCGCCTGTACTAGAGTTCTAGGGATTATCCGTCTGGTAGAGGCAATCGCACCTGGTCGGAGGAAGAATAAATGGAATGGATTCTCGTAAGGATTAATACTAAACTGTCAATTCGTAAAATCGCGCTTCCAGGTAATCTATAATATAGTTACATTCTGATATCTGTTATATCCTAAGAACAAAATAATATACCTATATTTAAATAAATAAGAATGGTTGCTCAAACTTCTTTTAATGCCTGGATTACAGACTACCTAAAATCTATTATAGTATGATGTTAGAATTATATGACAATATAAAGTTCCCTTATGAATGGTTCCCATGAAAATAGAGGAGCTTACTAATTAGAAATCGGCGTTGACAATGTATGGAATGCTGAGGATTCAAATTTATTATCCTATTAGAGGTTGTAATAATATTATAATTTTCAAAAATGATTTCGTCTCCATATAACCAAATTTTTAGAAATTAACATTTTAAAAATATAAATGTTAAACACTTATTACTGACACTGAAGTTAAGAGAGTAACTATTCTGAGACGAATGTATGAATATGGCTGAGGGGATTAAAAGATGTAAGAGGATCGGAAGAGAGAGATCTAAAGCAGAGAGAGACACACAAAATTGTGAGTCTCACTCGCTAGTTAGGCCAGACTAGATTGGGAGACTCTCGAGAGGGATCTAAAACAGAGAGAGACACACAAAATTGTGAGTCTCACTCGATAGTTAGGCCAGACTAGATTGGGAGACTCTCGAGAGGGATCTAAAACAGAGTGAGACACACAAAATTGTGAGTCTCACTCGCTAGTTAGGCCAGACTAGATTGGGAGACTCTTGAGAGGGATCTAAAACAGAGAGAGACACACAAAATTGTGAGTCTCACTCGATAGTTAGGCCAGACTAGATTGGGAGACTCTCGAAAGGGATCTAAAGCAGAGAGAGAGACACACAAAATTGTGAGTCTCACTCGCTAGTTAGGCCAGACTAGATTGAGAGACTCTCGAGAGGAATCTAAAACAGAGAGAGACACACAAAATTGTGAGTCTCACTCGCTAGTTAGGGCAGACTAGATTGGGAGACTCTCGAGAGGGATCTAAAACAGAGTGAGACACACAAAATTGTGAGTCTCACTCGATAGTTAGGCCAGACTAGATTGGGAGACTCTCGAAAGGGATCTAAAGCAGAGAGAGAGACACACAAAATTGTGAGTCTCACTCGCTAGTTAGGCCAGACTAGAGTGGGAGACTCTGTTTGTATACAGCTGCGCTAGCCCTAAAGGGGACAGTCTTTCAGCTGTTCATACAGCAGTTACAACGTGTCACCAACCAACTACTACTTTTCTCTTTCTAAATCTCGCTACCAATTTGTGTATATGTGTAAAGTCCTGGCAGCTTGTGTTAATTCTTGATTATACAGGGTTCAGCATTATTTCCATAGCGTCTCTGTCTCTCTGCTTTAGATCCCTCTCTTCGGATCCTAATACAAAGACAATAGATGTTAGTCCTTTGACTTCTTTTCTAACGGTGTCTTGTACCTACCTACGTATTGACACTTCTGCTAGCCAATGTACAAATTTTCTTCATACTAATAAAATATAATTTCTTGCTTACATCACACTAGTTGAACATGAGTACATATATAATCGAATCAAATTTGCTTACCTAGCGCCTTCTATATATTGTAAGTAACCAAATATTTCAATGGTATACTTAAAAAAAGTTATTGATAGGTTTATGAATTAATTGTTTATAAATCTGTCTTTACCACTCGCACTCCATTCTCGCACGCATGAGGGGTGCAAACACACTTGCTTAATCTAGATGAAAAAATTAAATAAATATAATTGCATTCTAGAAAATTTTATTTACACTAATTTTAAACATTAAATAATGAAAGGTAAAGATAATATATAATTGATGGTGTGTATGTATACTCGTAGACTACTATTGATATTTGCATAATAAAATTAGTGTTCCAATTCATTAATTAATTAGAAAACAAACTTTACAATTTTCATAATTCACTTTAAACAATGCTATATTCTTCTCTTTCTCCTTTTTCATTTTAATTAAACAATTCATGTTTTAACGGGAGAGAACTCTCCTTTTATAACTCAAACAATTGTATGTGCCAAACTATATTGCAAACAAAACCAAAAGTATATATATATATATATAAAACTTTTTTTGTACAAAATAGTTTCAAAACTTGTCAGAAACATTTTAATGTTCAAAATGGAAAATTTTTACTAACTTTAGTGTACAAATTACAAATTTTCTAAATGAATTATGTGGGATAGTTTATTTTCCGTAATCTTTATTTTTCTGTACTTATAAGTAGTATTTACGATCGTAATATATGCTATCATATTTCATAAAGTTCCAAATTTTGGGGGAAAAATAATCCCCGTTGAAGAGAAAACTCTGTCCGCCTTGAGAACCGTGACCAGTGCAATGAGGCAATTTAGCTGGCTTCTCTAATTTTAGAAGATGTATTACAATAGATCCCCTGGGGTTGCAATGGCCGGGCCCGTGAAACAACTATTTAAATTAGTCTAATTTAATTATCACATTACATCCCAGTGAAATGTTTCTTAACTTTTTCTACGACTTTTTTTTTTTTAATGTTACCGTTTCCCACTTTTCTTGTTGGTTGGGGGGGGGGGACATTTGATCTTTTATAAATTTTGCAAAACATGTAGCAATTGTAGTCAGTTTAAAAATAGAATTTGTGTTTTTATTGTGTCATTTAATATGTTAAATGATTCTGTTTATGTGTTCGGCGCCATTAATGGATGCCATTTCCTCAATACCAACCAACCATTTCTTTCCAAACTTACCCCCCCCCCCCGAACTTCTTTCCCGAATTTTTTTTCTTTTTTTCTGTTTTTCCTTTTCTCACATTAGTTCTGATAGTATTCATTTCCCTCTTACAAAAACTTCTTTATAGAGTTTACCATCCTTATTTTTGTGCTTTCTCTCTCACTCTCTCTCGGCTTTCTAAGGAATTACGAGCTTCAGCATTGTAACTTTCCTCTTTCATTGTGGAGAAGTTATTGCAACCATGATAGATTTTTCGAAATTAGAGATTTCACTAAAAATATAAAGTGAAATAAAATGATTTTTATTTTCTTTTATTGCTGTCAGTGGAAATTATAGTGAACTTATCAAATTCTCAATATTGAATTTATCTAGGAAATACATATACATATATTGTTTTGAGTTTATATAATTTTATGAACAAATTAAATTTGTTGGAAAACATTCTGAATTAAAAAAAAAAAAAAATCTGGTGTGAAACACTCACACAACTTTCTCTTACTCCAGTTCTCAAAATCATAATTGACAAATTTTATACTTTGTTTACCAAATTTAATGAAATACGTCGAAAACTGAAAAAACTGTTCAGTAAAAGCGCACTTCCGGTTTACTAATTTTCTTGAAACTTGGAATTCCAGCATCTATTTATTTCTAACTAATTATGTTTGGATGATAGAATAGTATAAACAACTAGGACAGCACTTTGATGAAAATCTATTGCGTGTTTAGTTTATATTCGAAGTTTCAAAAAAATCGTTGGGAGCCATTTTTGAGAAAATTGCGAAAAAGCGAAAAAACCAACTAGTAAAGTGGTACTTCCGGTTGAGGAATTTTGACAGATAACGTAGTGTCAGATCCCATGATACCTAAACGGAATATCAAGTTTCAACTTTCTACGGTTTTTCGTTTTTGAGCTATGCTGTTCACATACAAACAAACAAACACACACACACACACATACACACACAGACACACAGACCCTTTGCTAAAAACCTCTTTTTTTGACTCAGGGGACCTCAAAACGGATATTTCCGGTGAAAACTCTATATCGAAAATTTGACACGATTACAATACTTTCTCTTACTAGGAGTAAGAGAAAGTAAAAATTGTTCATTTAAATTTGATATTTTTGAAGGTAGAGGTGTAATAGCAAGAGAGAGAGAAGGCAGCCCCGAGAGAAGACAGGCCCTCTCTGGTACCCTCTGATTTAAGCAGGCTAGAGTGGGAGAATCTGTGTATGTAAGCCAGTGGGAATCTATTAGAGGGTATCTATCAGATTCAACCACACATCGCATTGTGTCATATCTCTATTCCCACCTTATATTCTCTATCAGTTCCATTATAAAGTCCAGTGCAGTTTGTTTAAACTTATAGCTACATTATAACAGTGTCTTCATATCTCGTTTATTCAATCAAACCCAATTTCTCTCCCCAACAGCTCCATTATATGGATGATGTAATAGCAAGAGAGAGAAGACAGGCCCTCTCTGGTACTCTCTGATTTAAGCAGGCTAGAGTGGGAGAACCTGTGTATATAAGCCAGTGGGAATCTATCTAGAGATATCTATCAGATTCAACCATACATCGCATCGTGTCACATCTCTACTCCCACTTTTTATTCTATCAGACCAGTGCAGTTTGTGTAAACTTATAGCTCCATTATAACAGTGTCTTCATATCTCGTTTATTCAATCAAATCCACCATTTCTCTCCTCAACAACTCCATTATACTAGGAGTAAGAGTTATTTCTTGTATGAATTTTTCAGTTCTGCATTTTTATATATGTGTGTATATATATATATATATATATATTAATATATAGTGTTCTATAAATTTTGGTAAACCGTTTATTATAATTTTACTATATACTCAATTTATATGTATGTATATTTGTTGATGATGAAGTCACCGTACAAATGTAGTCGTTGTTACTAAGAACTTTGTAGTTGTAGCTGTGGTTTTCCTTCGACTAACAACTTGCCATCGTGCCCTACTATATGTGGCTTTTTGCTAAGCAGGAGGATCGTTAAGCACAACTTTTGCACTTTCACAAACATTTTGTACACGCGTATGGTGGAAAAGTTAAATCAAGTCTTGTTGAACTTGAAATTTGAAAGTTTTCTCACAATTAATCTTTTAAAAATAAATTACAATAGTAAACCACGACACCATTTATAATTTTCACAACTATATTTATTTACATTCTTATACTATTTATATGAACTTGTTTTCGGTTTTTAAGTGCTCACATAAAGTTTTTTTCTATACTCTGATTCCTCTGTTTGACGAGTATCTTATCTGTTTAATTTGAATTTATGTATTTAGTTAGATTAGTTTATTTTGGGTGAATGTTTGGCTAGGCAGCGAACTTTAACAGGACTATGTAGCACCAATTTGTATATATCCGGTTCCCTGTCGTGTTAATGAGATTTTGGAGGGTACTGTGCGATTCTTGCTTAATGTTTGGAGGCGATTATTTCACAATCTGTGCACTTTGTTCCCACTTCTTCTGAAAGAGTGTCTTTTGTTACGTTGCTTTTTTTGGGGGCTCGCTATATCTTTAATTAGGCCTGACTTAGAGAGAATCCATATAATTCACATTCAGGCAAACAAATGTAACCCCCTACCATTTATTTATTTGTAATACAGTTGAAATGTGATTGGTGATGTTGTGTGTTTGTGTGCTGGTAGCTTGTAGCGCGAGCGGTTTAGTAAAAGGGCTTGTAAGTATATATGTTTAAGAGAGTGAAGTATCAGAAATAAAAAAGTAGTCACCACTGCCAACAATAAATATATTCTATTAAAATAATAACCACAAGTTATTTGCAAGATATTATAAACTTATTTATATTCACTGATGCTAAGAGAGCTAAAAACAAGTGTTCTGCTTCGGTGTCTACAACCAACTCTCTATTTGAAGGAATGTCTTCTAATTGTTATTTCAAATATTCTCCTGTGAGAAGAAGGGGTACACAATTCTATCAAGTTCATGAACTCTAAATGACAATAGTGGTCTTCTACCTGAAATGTCCTTTTGCAAGGGAATGTCACATATTTTCATAATTTTGAAAATTAAATTAAATTAAATATATATTTATATTTCTTGCATTAAGAGAAAGTCTGTGAGCGTATCTTACCAGATTTTTTACTTGTTAAACTAATGAGAAAGAAGGTTTCTTTTAAAAAATTGAAAACTTCAGAGTGAGAAAAAACAGGAGTTGAAGTTTTTTTTTAAGTAAGAAACAAAACCAGCGGCTATCTCGCTCGTTTTAGCCAAGCCTGCATTAATAAGTAATTTTAATACAATGTTATTGAGAAGCCCATAGTTGGCTATTGTTGAAGACAGCTTAGTGATAGCTTACGGTAGCTCTTCTAAAATGTAAGGAGTATTAATTATACGGTACAGTTTGGGTAGTGCAATTCCCTTGCTAGTTACTGTCACTTACAGAAATTCAGATTAATTAAAATCTTTCCAACATAAAATTAACCCTTATCAAATTTTGTTTGCTGTAAATATTATATACATTTTCTTTCCAAATAATTTTAATGTTAATTTATTTTTAGTAAATTCATTTAAAAGAAAAAATTAGAGATTATCTAAAATGAAAATCTGTGTTTATCTGATGTACAGTTGTTCACACTTATTCTAAGGAATATGCAAAAAAAAAAAAAAAAAAAAAAAAACTGGTGTGAAACACTCACATGATTTTCTGTTACTTGCATTTATAAGTTACTTATTTTGCGGGGCTAAGGCATTCTAAGATTTTCTTGGAGGGCCTCTTAAAGACTCGCACAACTTATTTCCGCAGCAGAATAAAATTAGAGCTAAGGAAAATTATTGCCCTAGTTACAAGGTATTGGGGCAACATTTCCATAGTATGGGCCTCTTTACGGATCCACTCTGCAGGATTTGCGGCCGAAAGGAGAAGACACAGTTTCGCCTTCTTGGAGAGTGCGTGTAATATGAAATTTGGCGCCCACTTTGTGGAGCCGATTGCGTGATCAGAAATTTCTTTCAGTTGCCTCAGCTCTGGCGTTTTTTTAATGATACTGGGCTGATATGAGACGTTCTACGGGGTGTACAATGGGCCCAGCCATGTTCTAAGTGCTGCAACTCCTTGGAGGCTCCGGGTTCTAGATTGGATCATTATTATTATTAACATCTACTCCGGGTGGGCTATACCCCAGCACTGCAGCCAACAAAGCCTTATTGTGCCATGCCCTGTAATTTCTAGTAGGTGAACTCCTGAGGAGTTTAAGGGCTTTCACCACCAGATCATTTTGCATTACTATCTCCTCAGGTCGCAACGTACCAAAGGTTTCGTATCGCATTTTGATTGGTTATTGCAAACGCAATCAAAGAGCAGATGGGGGCCGTATCCTACTCCTCCTAACGTAGTCTGCACAAGGATTCCGCGCTTATTAGCCCCACCTTGTGCAGATGCTTCCTGAACCTACCATGACCCATAAAAAGCCCCCTCAACAGAGAAATCTGGTTCCTACCCAGGCTAACGGTCATATTGGTCCTTCTTTTACACAGTCCTGGCATCATCGTTTTATTGTGTATGATATCTGGGTCCCCCTCGAGAGCTCCTCATGCTTGCTTCGAAGACAATCACCGATCGCTGCACGCACTGCTTCGCCGGTTATCCCCAGGACAGGTTCTGGACCATTGTATGTGAGATTACTTTGCAATATCACAATTTTAATTAACAGATTATCTTTTAACCTGGAATTGTTAATAAACTTATAGTTGCCATTAATTATGAAGATGGTGGAAAGCCGTACATTACACACACACTAGTTTTAGGAAAGATAGGGAATAAAAAGTGTAATTACACTTGTATAATTAAAGTGTAAATTATTACTTTTCATTAAAAAAAAACATAATCGTTAGTGCCTTTTTTTTCACGAATATTCACGAAAACTGGTAACACATTTTGCATAATATGCAAACTTCGGTTGAATTACTTGAATTTTTTTTTTGTCGGTTACCCCATGGTTTTAACCGGAATGAATTTTGTCCAAAATTATATTGTTCAATAATATCACGAAAAAACAAGTATTTTACACAAAATATTTTCATAATTTTTAATTTCATAATAAAAATGCACTTCTGACACTTTTGATGAATGATAATGAATGGAAGATGTTTTCCATTATTCATGCAATTTGCTCAGGAGGGAAGAATTGAAAAGTGGGGAGATTTTACGAAGAATAATCTTATCCATGGAACAGCGTACATATTTGTTGCTAACAAAATTATATTAGTAAATTTTTGTTATAAAAGAAAAATTCAGTAGACCAATTTTATATGTTGGGTTATTTGTGTCACCTTTCAGCCGTCTTTTTCTTTGAGATGATAAAATAATGATTTCTTAAATTATTTCTCAATTTTTGCTTAACTATTTTGTTTAATAGGTTTTAGAAGGAGAGAAATTATTAGAAAGGGTTGTTGAGAAATAAGCTAGAATAAATGCTGAACAGTGTATAATAAAATAGAGGCACAAAACAGCCAGAACTTTATACATTAAATAGAAATTAGGTAGCGAGAGATTTAGACTGAGTAAAAAGAAAAGTAGTAATTGGTTGCTGACGCGTTGTAACTGCTGTATAAACTGTTCTAAAGACTCTCCCTTGTAGGGCTAGCGAAGCTGTATATATATGCAGAGTCTTCCACTTTAGTCTGGCCTAAGTAGCGAGTGAGATTCTTAATTTTGTGTGTGTGTCTCTCTCTCTCTCTTTCCTTTAGATCCCTCTCTTCGGATCCTATTATATTGTGTAAATGAATTTTAAATTCATCTTGTGCTTCTGCGTATATAATTACCTACTCTCATTGCTGAAAGAGATTCCTTCTAATTATTCTGTGGTCCCCTAAGTACGAAAAATGGACCAGCCATATTAATTTATATACATAATAATTCCCCCCCCAAAAAACTAATAACAGTAGTAAACTGAAAATTACAATTTCATTTAAAAATGCATTTCTGTTTCTTCTAGAATTTTTGTTGCTTTATACGTATTTTGTCCCCAATACATAAAAAGCCATGCTGATAGATTAAGATTAAATAAACTTTCAACAGATTTTAGTGCTTTAAAGACCACTAATAACCATTTTCTTCATAAGGTAACTTCTATCGCTTTCAACTAGAGGACAGTCGTACAGCAAGCAATCATCTATCATCACTCAGCTCTCTGTCAAAAGTACTTTTACAAACCAAAAATTTCTTATCAAGGTAGTTAGGCAAAATTAGCTAAACGAAATGACCGTTAGAATAGTAAGATTTCTAACTAGCAACACCGCTCTTCAGACACATTGGTCAACGCTACCATTTTTTCAACATCACCAACATCAATGATTCATCGCTCCTACTCTAAGGTCTGTATATCTTTCCTCCTTAGTCTAGAAATCGTAAAATACAATTATGAGTGTTTGATATTCATTTTCGACATCAATAACTCTATCATTTCCTGAACCATTAGACTCTCGAAACTTATAAAAATTAGCTAGTATTCCTTCTTTACAATTTTTTCTTAAATTAATTCAGTATTTAATCTTTGAAATAAAAATATTTCTTTCTTATTTCATTTAATCTGACATCCATTCGCATAATAATTTCAAACTTTCATAAAAGTATTTTGGTTAAAAATCGATTATAAAACTTGTTACAAATACTGTTTTGTGTTATTGATAAGTAATTTAGTTACAACCCCTCTTGACTTTTCTAGAAGCTTTTTCAGTTGGCTAAGTTCCCACATTAAGTCATTGATGAAATGTTCATCGATTCCACTAAGACTGTTATTCTCACTAATCGTTTAGCTTTCTAAGCCTACTAACAACCATTTTCTTCGCTTTTAATTTTGTGATATGATATTATTTTTTATTCATTCACTTATTTGGCATTTATATAAGTAAATGATGATGTAAAAAGTTTTCTTTTGTTGTTGTTGTGGTTGTTGTTGTTGTTGAACGGGTGATGAGGAGAGGATTTGTCTTAATTGGATATGTCAGCAATAATATTTCTAGTTGATAGCTTAAAGTTTCTGATATTTTTATTGACCCGCTCCCTCAAAAGAATATTTTTTTTATCTTAATTTAAGTTGCGTCAACATCTGTGGTCATAGGCGTCCGGAGCCTTCCGTTTTCTCGTTACAGACAACACTGTCCATCATCGGACAGTGAGCTGTAGGGGCTCCTAAGAAGAAAAAATCTAAGGGCAGCACAGCTGAATTCGAATACCCCGGACTCATCCGTGTAGGAGTCCAATGCGCTAACCAGTGAGCTAATCCCTTCCCTTCCTGAATATATGAACTAGTATAACATTCTCTCCCTTAATCATCAACAAAGCATGGATTACCATTTTCCATAATTTCAGTGGTTTATTAGTTAGCCTGCATCATTTATTTGTAGATCTAAAACAGGCATATGACAGTGTAGAGAGGTCTAGAAGATTTTTAAAGATATGGTACAATTTGGAATACCCAAGAAATGAATGCGCTCGTGTCGAATGACTCTCCAAGGCTTAAAGTACGGAATAGCGTAACTAATGAATTCACTGTGGGCTATGGCATAAGGCAAGGTGACCCACACTCCAACCATTTTTAACTTCGTAATGGAAGGTGTGATGAGGAACATCCGCACGAACCCTGGAGGGACGATATGCAACCGGCTAACTCAGTAAATGGCCTACGCCGATGACGTGGTCATTTCATCCAGAACACTGTCAGGAATGTCTGGAGTACTTGAAGAATTCGATAAGGGAGCGAGTAGTCGGGGGTTTAAAATGAATGGCTTTAAACTCGCGTACGTGAGAATGTCGCTGGAATCTCCTAGGACAATCAACAATAAAGTTTCTTCAGCATGAATTTCCGGTCGAACAAGAATTTAAATATCTTGGGACGTTATTTACTGCAGATAAGGACATGGTAGCATAAATAAAAGCAAGGATTGCTGCAGGGAATCGTTGTTACTATGTAGTCCCGAAGGTTTTTAAATTTCAACACACTACCTCTTGGTATGAGAGTGTTAGTATATAAGACCATAATACGACCGGTAATCATGTATGGCAGCGAAGCGTGGGTCCTCAACTAAAGCGAGTGAGAGACTTCTCAACGTGTGGGAAAGGAAAATATTAAGAAAAATATATAGGCCGAAGTGGGTTAACGGTGAAATTAAAATTTTGAGCAATTTTGAAAATAGAGAAAAGTATAGCCAGCCGGACATAGTTGCTACTGTTAAAAAGAATAGGTTGAGATGGTTGGGTTATGTGGAGAGGATGGATATAGGAAGAGTTCCCAAAAAAAATGTTATATCGCAAGATTGGGAAAATGAGAAAGAAAGGAAGGCCACGTATGAGGACGTAGTGGAGGATTTGAGGAGGATTGGTGTCAAAAGATGGACGAGGGAGGCAGTTGATAGAGAGGAATGGAGGAGAATTGTTGAGCAATACTTGGTCCTGAATTTGCCGAATCGCTAGGAAGAGAGAGAGAGAAATTAGTTTTCTTAATATCACAACGTGTGCAGTAAATTTGAATTAGTATGTTCATGAGTAATACTAGTTGACTCTGAAAAAATGGTGTATTTACTTTCTCTTACTCGTAGTAAAGGCAAATATTACGACTGTGTCGAAATTTTCGAAAATGAGTTATCACTGGAATTTTTATTTGTTTTGTGATTCCATGAGTTCGAAAAAATTATTTTTAGCGAACGTTTTTTTGTGTTTGTTTAAACCAAATATCTCAAAATAAAAAAAAAAACGAAAAATCGCAGGAAGTTCAAATTGGATATTCCGTTTGGGTACTAACTATATCATCTTTACAAGTAAAGTCACATTTCCTATTAACCGATTTTTTTTTTAACCTGGAATTTTAATTTTGGAAATAACTAAAATAGCACTTTAAAGAAAGACAGACAATCTCACCTTCTCGTCATAATTATCAATCATCAAATGAATTTTTCCGAATAAAATTTTCATATAAAAATTACAATTCTTTTATATATATATAGTTAGAAGATGTTTGAAGAAATTCTTGTAGCCATTTACGAGAAAATCGGAAAACTTAAAGCAAAAGTCCAGGTTAAGGAATTTGTACAGATAAATTATTGTCGGATCCCATGGTGATAAGTAAAGGGAATTTCAATATACTTTTTGCGATTTTTCGTTTTTGAGCTTAGCTAGTCTTACACATACACACAAAGGCTATTTTCTAAAAAATACAGATTCGAACTCAGGGACTTTAAAACGCCGTTTTCCACTGAAAATCCCCTTTACTGTTCTTTACCCAGTAGTAAGTGTAATGACATAGCAATGTCAAAGCCTTTACAAAATATAACAAAAGGAAAGAATAATTTATAACTAGTGGCCCCACAGCCGGCCGCTGCCTTTTAAATACAAAGGTATCAAAGACAAGCACCGATAATGCTTTGTCTATTGAACTGAAGCCACCTGGTCTTTGAAAGTCGCCGATGGGCGACCATCTGGCCACTGACCTGAATCACTGGTCGCCGACCTAACCAAGGTCGCACAAGGTCGCACGCTGTAGAGATGTCTTAGTGTGAGAACATATTTACACACTTGACAGTGTGTGAGTAAAACTAATATAAACTTCGCCCCACTGGAAGAGGAGATCATTATATCATTATATCATTCATCATTATACGAGTAGCCAAATCATTATATCAGTATCATTTTACAGCAGCAGTTATACTTGAGTTCCGAGTGCGTCCCTATACAAGGTTTATCTTATAATTATTTTCATAGTTGTGCATTTTAGTTTATTTATTATAATCATTTTAAATTATTTGTTATTTAACTCTTAAAATTATTTATTTACTTTTATCAAATCATATTAATTGTAGTTATTATTAGGCTCATTCAAATTATTGTTAAAATATATTCTATTTTTATAAATTCAGTGTTAGTAATTCAAGCAATAACTCTCTAAACTAACTTCCGCCTAATAAACCTCTCTTCAAGACATCTAATTTCATACCTCAGGAATCACGACAATTGATTCCACTACATAAGAGACAGTAAAAAGTAAAATTTAACAATTATTAATTTTATTATAATTACATAAGCAAATGTAAATTAATAATTAAATTTAAAATCAAATTAAGATTAATTAATAATTTGAAATTTAAAGAAATATTGTATTGTTTAATTTAAATGTATACCATCATTTATTTTGTTTAATTATTATTTTCATAATAATTATTTCTTAGTAGTTCATTATAATAATTGTAGAAATTAATTATATTATTTAAATTGAGTATAATATTGTGGAAATGGACATTTATTAAGTGATCTTGCAATTTGTTTAATCATTACGTTTATATTTTATTAATTAACTTCATTTTGAATGTTAACTGTTTATTTATTTATTTTTTAATTATGTTTTTCCTTTATATAATTGAGAAGTTATTTTTATAAATTATTGCAGCTTTTTTACCAACAAAGATAAAATTTGCGTGCAAATAAATAAATAAATAAATCTGAATATTCTGTTAAAACTTTTACCAGAATCATATGAGAAAAGATTTTGGGTCAGAATTCTTCCTGTAAGCTGGAAATGTGCGGTTTTAGAATAGTTTTCTGAGATTTGAGAAAATTTCTCGCTAAATTTTGCTAGGATTTCATTACGTGAAATATTAACTGCACAAAATATATGAACCTATCAAATTTTAAAAATTTTCTTTGAAATATAAATGGGTTCTACTTGACTGTTTGGAATGTTCAAGTTTATTTCTACACTGCACACACGTATTGGTCTTTATGGAAGTGCTGGCATGTGGTTCCATAATGTTGGAACATTCTTGGTTTTATATTTTAGATTGTTTCCCAAATTTCCCAAAATGGCTCCAGAGATTTTATTTCAAAGATTGTATTTTAGCCAACAATTAATAAGCTTAATATTTTTATTTGAATAAAAGTAAAGTAATGCCTATTTTTTCAGGCGGGCTTAACGTCCAACTACCAAATTAGGTGTCGTGGACGGGGGCGGAAGCACCTACTTTACTATTAACATTTTTTAAACAAATATAAAATTTAGCAGTTATACGCTGGACTCGAACTGGGGTCCTCCCACTTACAAGTCCACGCTCATAACCACTACACCAACACCCTCCCCTTTTATTTGAATATTGATTTTTAGAATTTCTGAAGGAACGGTAAAATTCGGCTTAGCTCTTAAGTGCTATTCAGCATGTTTTTTGTGTGTAATACTATCTGTATAAACAATTTTGTTGAAATTAATTGATTTCTAATCCCTATTTTCAATGCTGCACGCTTCTTTTCCCCATATGTTCTTCACTATTCTGGGGATGGCCCCTACGCCAATTGCTCAACCACCTAGGTCAGTGATGATGAACTTATAGAACGCGTGCCCTAGGTGGCATGTACACCATTTAAGTATATAACATTTATTAGCCTCACCAATGGAACAGTTCACACACATACATACACACACACAAACACACACACACACACACACATATGTATATATATATATATATAAAACTAGAAAAATGTTCTCGGGGGGGCAAAACTTATGTCTTGCTTAATTAATGCCTAAGTTTGCTAATTTTTGTAGATTTTATTGACTAATTAGAAACAGTACATCATGGGATTGCAGCCCAAAGTCCTAGAGGCGCCCAGAGATTGACAGTTACATATATAAAAACTTAAAATCTCAAGCAGCAGCTTATAGCCATATACAAAGCGCATACTGGCAGAAAGTAAAAAAAAACAACAAGCGATAAATATAGCAGTAAAGAGGACAGAAATATTTCACTCTGTAATGGATCTTGGTCCTAATCAGGGAAACTAATCACTCTCCACCTCACGTTCACTGCATTTTTCCTTATCTCAAGCGCAATTGGGTACTGGAAGGAAATATTAAAATGAGTAGGGGCTAGTCCAGCCGCTTGTTTAAGAAGGGTGCCTGTCTCTCACTCTCGTACTTGGTTCTCATACCGTCATTCTGCCAGTCGGTCTGTCACTCTCTTCTTACGATTCCATACTCTTGCTCTAAAATATTACAGCGTAAAGTTCTTGCAGTGTTTATTATTCGAAATCTTCAGTAACTCTAACTTCTTCTGCCTAGCCTAACTTATTCATTTTTTTTTTTTTTTTCAAGTTTTTGTGAACCATTAACAACTGTGGTCATTGGTATTTGCAGCCTTCTCAGAGCGCTGACGGCCTCCTTGGCAATGTTTTATCATTACGAATCATTGACATTGAACTGTAAAGCTTTCTAAAGAAAAGAAAATAATGAATAATTATTTCATGGGATTATTTTGAAGCGATGGCCAGGAAATTATTGATTTCATATAATATTTAAAAATATTTTTAATAAATGTATGTGGGCCCCCTTACATACAACCAACATTGTGTGTGTCCTCAGAAACATTTCGCTGAAGTGAACTCTCTACACGAACTTGGTGAATTTGTTCTGACGATGGATGAATATCCGAAACCTGTCAGGAACATAACTAATATGTATGCTACGACGGATAAAATACCGGATGTTATCCAGCATATTTTCAATTATTTAATAATTTATATTATTTTAAATAATCCCCAGCTCAGCCACAGTATTAAGGTCAATTGAAATTCCATGGTTAATGTGAAATTTGTCAATTGGAAATTTTGAATCTTGCAGAGTAATCTAATCTGCAGTGAATATTTCACAGCAGGTTTTTATTATCTGCAGCTTTTTTGTTTTTATTTTTCATTATTATTAAACTTGAGATGTACATTTTCACTTATATTATTGAAGGGTAAATTCTTTCGTGGGTTATTTTGTTTGTTTTTTTTTTCTTCTTCATCTTCTTCTCTTTTGACGCAATCATACAAAACACACACTCACACAAATATATATGTATATATGAATAAAAAATAAAAAATAAAATGAATAAAAAAAGGAAGCATTTTCTCTTCTGTCATATTTTTCACCATTTTTCAATTTCATGAAATTAGCCATTTCAGAGTGAAATCTCTGTTGGAACAAGGGTTCTTCTATGCCTTTTTTTTTTTTCATTTTTCCCCTTCTGTCTCCCTTTCTCTTAGCCATTCTTACTCCCTTCATGAGGACATAAAAAAGAAAATATTTTTAGGGCCAACAAAAGAATCCCAGCTTCACCAACACGGCTGGAGTTTTTCTCTACCCACTTCTACCAGTTCCTTCTCTTTATAAACACACTTCCCCCCCCTCACTTTCTCTTTTTCTCCTTCTGTATATTCCTGTTGTGACAGAAAGAACTGGTGGGGGGGGATTGTATGAGAAAATCTTGGTGGGCATGCGGAGAGAGAGAGAGAGAGAGGTTGCCTCCATATAACAAGGGAATGGGAAGTTAAAACTCTTGTACCCACCGCACATTTTCTTCGTGTTGTGTCTTGGCTTCTGCTATGCTACTGAACATAGTATAAAGGAATAAGGTTCTGTCGTTTCACAAAACTAGTAAAGCTGGGTAAGGTAAGAAAGATTCTTCTTAAAAGGGTGGTATACTAATTGATAAAGTGGAAAGAGATGAAGAGAGAATGACATGGTATTTATCGACCTGCTTTTCTGTGGTATGTTAGTAGTATGAGGGGTAGAACAGTGTGCTCGTTCTCCAGCCAAGCCGCACAGTAACTTCAGGGAGGTAAGGTTTAGGTCCCTTGGCAGGAGGTAAAATGTACAACCGGAATACTGGCAAACTGTATTTCCCTTCTTCATCCTTTGGGAATTCACCCACCTCTTCCGTTCATACCTTACACCAAAGTCTTGTAACCTCCCAAAAGCGCGTCGACCTCCCTCCTCCCCCCCCTACAACGCAATATTGGCAAAGAGGAGAGTACTTAGTAAGGAACCAACCTAAACAGCATGGGAAAGGGTAGCTCCACCGATATGTCTGATGAATTCTTGACATTATCAGCCTGTCAACAGTCAGCGGTCTAATTTATACTTCACCGTGAGATTATAATACTTAAAAGTGACGTGAGACTTGGTTGCTTTGAATTAATATTTCAAACAATATAAGTAATTTTATTTCTATAAGCTTTTGTTTTTTCTTTCTACTCTCTACTTTCTGCTCTTATCTCCCATGTAAAATGATGTCATCTAATTTTTGATGGTTTATGAATATTAAATTATTAGGCCGCTTTTTTTTTTTTTTTTTTATTACATTGTTGATTATGAATTTTAAAAAAAAAGTTCATATTTTGGTTTCTAAATAAAAATTACAAAAAATAAAAAAACCGGTTTATGAAACAATGACACGATTTACTATTGTTCCTGTTTACACAGTTCTATTTGTTAACATTTGTTAACTTCAATTAGGGAAGGCAATAGCTAAGTGGTTAGCGTACTGGACTCCCACGCGGAGGACCCGGGTTCGAGTCCAGCTGTGCTACTCTTAGATTTTTTCTTCCTTGGAACCTCTACAGCTCACTGTCGTTGATGGACAGTGTTGTCAGTAATGAGAGAACATTGTCCGAAGACCGGCAGTGCACTGACGACGGTCCGGGCCGCCAATGACCTTAGATGTTGACTCGCCTTAAATTAAAAAAAAAAAAATATTACTTCAAATCTAAAAATTGTTACTAACTATTTACCTAGCTTCAATATTATATCGGTGGAAAAATGAAACGTAATAAACATTTTTAGGGAAGTTCCACGTAAATACCCCAAAAATCTGAAAAAAATTACAATCAAAAGTAATATGTAGTTTACTATAAGTATACTTAGTATACTATCTTTTTGGGGAAAATTGCGTAAGATTAGAAAAACTCCTATACCGAGTGTCCCAAGGTATATGGATAACGACTTTTTTATAGGAAACTAAGATAGCCAGAAAAAAAAAACTAAAAAATACGTGTCCCCGTAGTTTTTTTTTTGTTAGAAATCCAAATTTAATTTGTAAATTTGTTTCGGTGCTTCCAGAAGCGAAGATACAGGCACCAACTTCATTTTTTGAAATGGGAAGATGTAGTTTTTATTTAAGAAATAGATTCCTCTATTTTTTGTAAGAAAAATTTACTTGAACGGTTTTTTTTTTTGTGAGCGATATTTTTTAAGTTATGAATGAAAACATGATTCTTATAAGAAATTACAAAATGATATTATAATGGTTTTTTGATTGAATAAGAAGAAAAGTACTATTTTATTATAAATTTTACTCCTTATTAATTACAGATCTTGCTCGAGACTGGCCTCCACCATTAGAGATGCATATTTCTTTTACCCTAAGGTACAATTGGCAGGAAAGAACATGTCTATGCATCTCTAATGGTGGAGGCCAGTTCGAGCAAGATCTGTAATTAAATCGAAAACAATCAAAAACCTGTTATAATATCATTTTCAAACTTCTTATAAGAATCATGTTTTCATTCATAACAGAAAAAAAACCGTTCAAGTAAATTTTTCTTACAAAAAATAGAGGAATCTATTTCATAAATAAAAACCAAAGTGAAGTTGATGCCTGTATCTCGCTTCTAGAAGCACTAAAACAAATTTGCAAATTAAATTTAGATTTCTAACAAAAAAACTACGGGGGACACGTATTTTTTTATTTTTTTTTTTTCTAGCTATCTTAGTTTCTAATAAAAAGTCGTTATCCATGTACCTTGGGACATCCTATATACTGAAATGAAACTTTAGAAGAAAGACCTTAAAGTTAAGTTCACAGAAAATTGTTTAAGCCGTTTTTAAAGAAATTCACAAAAACAAAAAAATACTAAGAAACCCATTCAGTAAAATGGTACTTCCGGTTGACCAATTTTGACCTAAATTCTCTCCTCACTCACAAACAGGCTAATTTGTAAAAACCACTTTTTTAAGACTCAGGGGACCTCAAAAAACGTATTTCCGGAGAAAATTCAATTTTGAAAAAATTTCATACGATTTCGCGATACTTCCGCTTACTAGAAATAAGGGAGGGGGAAATAATAATAATTTGGTGTGAAACACTCACACGACTTTCTCTTCCTCCAATTTGACACAATTAAAATTGACAAATTTTTTACATTCTATTTTACTCTTCGTAAAAGGTGTTATGATTTTGTTAAATTTTCGACATCGCGTGTTTACCGGAAATACACGTTATAAGGTCTCCTGAGTCTAAAAAAAAATGGTTTCTGTGTGTGTGTGTGTGTGTGTGTGTGTGTGTGTGTGTGTGTGTGAAAACAACATAACTCAAACCCCAGAAATCGCTTAGAGTTGAAACCATTTGGACAATAAGTTATCTTTCAAAATTCCTCAACTAAAAATATCACTTTACTAACTGGATTTTTTTCCACATTTTTGCGATTTTCTCGAAATGGCGTTTCCAACAACTTTTCATTAAACTTTAATAATAATCAATTAAACATATTGAGAGTTACAGTTTATATTTAAATTCTTAACATTTCTCTGTGAATATTCATTTAATACGGCTTTTTTTTTTGGTGATAGGATTAGATTTTTCTCTAAAATGTTAATTTAGTTTATTAGACGATTTCCTCAACCCCATAAAATATTAATTAGAATTAAATATATCGTCAAAATTCTGGTTTTAAAAAAATATGGAGAACCGGAAGTGCTTATATATTGAACAGTTTTTTATTTTCTTCGGTTCTCTGCGATTTTCACCAAAAATACACCTGTTGATTTCATTAAATTTGTTATACTAACAATCAGTACAGAGACCTACCACTTTTATTTGAATCTTTTTTCCCGGAAGTGCATTTAACGGGGCAGTAGGGGGAGGGATAAAATTAAGCTTTCCTTAAAAAATGCTTTCATTTAATTATTGGAGACAATTAAACATATAGAATTGGATGATTAAAAAATCTTGTGTTGTGACGTGAAGTCATATAGAAGGACAGTGATTTTCATTAACAATAAATAATCTAATTAGAAACGTTATAGTGAAGTACTGAGTGAACTTCGGACTATTCCACTTATATTTCATATACACGCGTGCACCACATGCGAATACTGAAGAAGGTGGGAAGAGTGTGGAGATGGTTTTGTGAAGAGTGGCCAGCAAGGCGAGCTGATCGGACGAGTGCCCGGTCGTAGCCACCTCACCAAACACCCTTGAGCCCAGAAGTACTTCTAAGTTAACCAGAGACTTTAGCCGTGAAATTCAGCTACACACAAGACACCTGCAGGTAATGCTTCGGCACAATTTTTATTCAATCGTGAGCTGGCGATGAACGCACGGATGTAGAGGAACAGACAGGGAGAAAAGCAAGAATCGCTTGTTTCGCCTGCGAACATCTGTATTGGTGTATGTGCGTGTAAGAACCTTATCAAAATTAGTTGAGTAATTTTAATTAGCAATAAGTGTTTTAAATATGTGCGTAAGGTGTTATAACTGAACCCCTCCCCCTCTTGTCCGTTCCCATAATTTCCCATCTGCCTAATTGCTCCACCACATTTCCCCAACGTTAGTTAAGCCTAACGTTACAGTGTGCAACACTCATAAGACATTCTCTTTCTCCATTTTGCATAGTTACAGAGTCTTAGTTAAAAAATATAAATAAATAAATTAAATAAAACTCAATTTCAAAAATTTTCAGTGATTGCAATATTAGAAGGGAACAAGAGGATTAGTTACTTTTTTGCCAAGGATTTTGGCGAATTCCTGCCAAACACGTAAATATTTTTGGCATTTGCTCACATAAACAGTCATTTGCATATTAGTTCCTAGAAAGGTAGGTGATGTTTGCAATTATTTGCATTTAGCAAAAACAAAGGCAAACATCAGCTCACACTTTTTATTCATCTTACGGAAGACGGACAAACACTGGCATCTTAGAAAGCCAAGTTTTTTTTAGGTTAATAACTGGTTGTTAATTTATAACCACTCTCTCTCTCTACGCACGGTGCGCTATCTAGGTATATTACTAGATACTAAATTAAATTATGGTGCCTTAATTGAGGAAAAATGTAAGAAATTAAGTAGACTGTGTTATTTGATGGGACAACTGACTGACGTACTGACCATTGAAGGACTGAAGACGGCCTACTATGCGCTGTTCCATTCAGTCATGATTGATGGCATAATGTTGTGGGGAAGCGCGCCACTAGCGGTGAATGTGCTTAAATATCAGAAGAAGGTAGTTAGAATAATATGCAAGGTTAGAAAGGATACAAGTTGTCGCGAACTATTTCCGCGATTAGGCTTTCTTACACTACCCGGCTGCTATATACTTAAATGTGCCATATTTGTACTAGAACATCCAAATAAGTTCCGGCGTAGAGGTGAACTACATAACATTACTACAAGGCAATACAACTTATTGGTGGTGCGTGCATATCGGACTTCAAAAGTGGAAAAAGCCCACTATATATGGCCGCTAAAATCTATAATTGTTTGCCTGAGTCTTTGCTTCAGGTGAGCCAGTCAACAAATAAATTTAAAAAGGAACTTAAAAAAATATTTACTAAATAAAAATTATTACTCCATAAACGAGTACCTCTGTAAATAATTGAAACTTTTTCTTTTTTTGACACTGTTCTGTACGAATAAAGTATCTATCTATCTATCTATCTGCAAATATAACATCATCCATGAACCTTCCACCAATCGCTAGAATAATTGATTCGTCCTTGAATTAAAATATTGAGCAGCAGATCTGGGATTATTATTTTTTTTAATACATACGGGTAATAATGTACGAAATCTGAAAAGCATTTGTTGTGGTGGTTGGTTCCGCAGAGCTAGAAAGCATCGGGGACATTTTCCGTGGTAGCCTGCTTCATTTTGTGGTCATCGATCGGTTTCGGGCGTTCGCCCATCTTCAGGATGCGTTTTTTAGACAGTGTGACAACACAGACTCGCACAGAGCAAACTTAGTTTCACACTAACTGAGACGTATTTTTAAAAAAGTAATCTCTTAAACTAGGTCAAGGGATGTGGCCAGATGGGTGGGAAAACACGTGTTTGGGTTGTTAAAGGGCAAATTTTTCTTACAGTGGACACAACACGTGAGGGTCTAATCTTTAAACTCTGCTGTTGGAGGGAGATTTACTTACAATTAACTTAAAGATTTACTTAAAATTAAATAACGATTAAACTATAAACGATTAAACGATTAAAAACGATTAAACTAAAATAAAAAAAATAACGATTAAACCACAAAATGAAGCAGGCTACCACGGAAAATGTCTCTGATTCTGAAGTATATTTGAAAGCATTTTATTATATCATTCTATCATTCTTTGATAGGCGTATAGCTAAAAACGTATTTGCAAAATATATACTTTTATTTTATTTCGTCAAATCAAAAGCAAAGAAAAAACATACTCTCTCTCTCTCTCTCTCTCTCTCTATATATATATATATATATATAGTAATAGAGTGAGTAAGATGATAGGATAGTGTGATCTAGAAACTGTTTTTTTTGAGGTTTGTAACATGTTTCAAAGGGATTTCTTATAGTGGCCAATTCGTTTCTTGGGTGACTTAACTCTTGAGAGAATTGTAGAAGAGTAAAATAGAAAGATAGAAAAAGTAGAAGAAGAAGAAGAAGAAGATAGTAACAGAGTATATAGGTTTGTTGGATGTTAAAGCTACAAAGTAAGAAGTGGTTTACACTGTAGTAAGTTCAGGATGAACAGTCTCAACAGTGAGTAGATAGAGGGTTATACAACTTGTATGTCTGTATGTCACTGTAGAATGTTGGTCTATGAGTCCAAGAATATATATATATATATCTTCACTACATTTTCCAATGATTTCCAACAAGTAAGGTATGTTCTGCTTGTGTAAACTTTCATCCATCGTTCCCTTTCACTTATATATATATATATATATATATATAACCTTTCTGTTGACTTTTTTCTCAAAATTTCTGTTATTTATCATATATCCGGAAAAAATAATGCTTCAGAACTGCATTTAATTTGTAATTAATTTCATTTGAATTTAGAAAAAGTGTAAACAATGTAAAAGCCATTTTACAAGTTACTGATGTTTCGGGTCCAGGTATTTCTTATTTTGTTTTTTTTTTTTTGTTTTTCTTGGTTAAATTTAAAAGCTTATATTTCAAATCTTTAGAAGTTTTGTTTATTATCGGATCCCTCTGATATATACATATATATATATATATATATACATTAAATTAAGCGCCATAAAAGCTCATTGGGCGCCCCTGTCACTTCATTGGGCACATAGAATCAATCAGTTGAAGAGTTAGAACATCTAAGTCTTTACAACTGAACATTGGACATTTCAAATTCCAGAAGGGAAAGTAACTGTAATGTTATGTAATGATGATGTGTATAGGTAGCTTGTGGCGTGAGCGTCTTAGCGAAAAGGGCTTGTATGTATATACGGTTAAGAGATAGAAGTATTAAGAATAATTACGATAACACCACTGTTTTATAAATAATTATATTATCTCTTAGTAAATTTAAGCATATTACAATATCACACTGTATCTTTATAAAATGATGTTTATCTAGAATAAAGGCAAATATCTATCATTGGCACTGAGCGATTCCTGAAGTGTTCTGGCTTTGGAAGCAGAATGCGACTTAGTTGTTTGAAGGCTAAGTGCAGACTATCTTTTTTGAACTGAACTAATTGAAAGCTGATGGCTCTCTCTATTCTTTGGAATTGCTCTCTCTCTAGCGGGGGAATTTTCTTGTACAAAAGGTTTGCCCTAACGGGATTTTGTGCCTTTGTTTTTCTATTTAGTATGATCCCAATTTACAGTAAACTGATACTAAAATACACTCTTTTTGAAGTTAAATTCACATTATAAAATATTCTAAATTATTTTTAAAAACTATTATTTTTCATTTCGTTCTTCCACTGCATAACAAATAAATTTTGATTCTAACCTTAAAAGAGATTTGTTTAATTTAAATAAATAAGTAGCGGGTAAAATGTTTTGTGAAATTTATAAGAAACACATAATGAATATTAAAATTATGCAGTAGCTTAACAAAACAATAACTTCTGAATGAATAAGTGTAATAGGATCCAATGAGAGGGATCTATAACCGAGAATAGTCGAGAGATAAAGAGTAAGGTAGATGACACGTTGTGACTGCCGAGTGAAGTCTAACTCGTACATCTCCCGTCGCTGTATTTAAGCAGTTTCTCCCACTCCAGTCCGAGAGAGTGGTCCTGTCATTTTTGTCTCCCATTCTCTGCTATGGATCGCTCTCTTTGGATCCTATTATAATAAGCCTAATTAAGGTAGGATTTGCGAAAATATTTCTATATGGAAAAGATGGGAAGCAATTCATTTATTTATTTATTTATTTATTTTTGCCAGAAAAAAAGATCAATACATCCTTATTGGCAAGGTCAAGTTAGAATATAATTTAAATTCACATAATTGTCAAGACAAAAACTTGATTTTAAAATATTCCAGTATCTCATACAGCGAGTGAGCTAATAACAGTTTTTTAACACTAGCTTTGAAACACTTCAAATTCTTATTTTTTATATTCGCTGGTAAATAATTATAAAGCGAGATGGACAAACTATGGAAGCTGGTACGAACTTTTGTCAACCTGTTTCTACTCTGGACAAGATTATTGCGCTTTCTGGTGAAATGATCATGAACTTGCGAAAAACATATAAATTGGCCTTCATTGCACTTTACGTAGACGAGGCATTGATAAATAAATATGGCTGGTAGTGTCATTATGTTCAATTTCTTAAACAAAAAAGACAAGATACTTTCGAGTCTAAACCCAAAGTGACTCTAATTGCCTTCTTTTGTAACCTAAATATTTTTTTACATTCGGCAGCATTACCCCAAATTATAGTACCATAGCACAAATGGCTATGAACATACGCAAAATATGTCAACTTTAAAGCTTCCAAGTCAACCGACATTCTTAATTTTCGCAAGACATAGATTCCACGAGACACTTTACCCATAACATTATTAACTTGATCTGTCCAGTTCAGTTTTGAATCTATGAAAATGTCAAAAAACTGACAGCTTTTTCAGTCCTTCTATAATTTCCTAATTTAATAGTACTCTCTTTTATTTTGTCCTGGTTTAAACTTAGCTTATTAGCAGCACACCAATCGAATATAGATTTAATGCGGTTATTAACGGATGTGTTATCTGCATTTCTAACTTGTACCTCAAGATCATCGGCATATAAATATGGCATAATTATATCATCGTTATCAAACATTGCCGGTAGATCGTTAATGTAAACCAAGAATAATAGAGGTCCCATAATAGACCCTTGGGGCACACCATATTTAAGCTGCAGTAGAGAAGAGTACTTACCGCCTTTATACACCGCTGCCAATCTATTCGACAGATAGGAATAGATAAATTTGACTGACAAATCATTAAACCCATACCACTTCAATTTTCCTAATAGTATGTCATGAGAAACGGTATCAAAGGCCTTGGATAAATCAAACAACTTGATCAACAGCGAATCCGCGTTTTCCAAGGCTCCGTGGCTCCATTTCACAAAATCCATAAGGGCATCAATAGTTCCTCGACCAGCTCTGAATCCAAACTGTCTAGCAGATTATAACCCATTTGTCTCGAAGTGATCCTGTGTTTACTTGTATAATAACTTTTCAAAAACCTTCGAAACCACAGGAATTAGAGAAACTGGTGTGAAGTTAGTGATGTCATTATAAGAACCAGTTTTATGGATTGGAACTACCCTAGACAATTTAAAAACATTTGGGTAATACCCTACTCTCAGACAGCTATTTATCAGATAGGAAAGGGGTTCAGATAGAATATCAGCTATATTCTTCAATATAAAGCTGCTGAGGCCATAAATATCCTGACTCTTATTTAATTTTAAGTTCCATATTGCATCACATACACCTCTTCAACTTTAACCATTCTATAACCGAAGGAACAAGTCTTCCTACCCAATCTCTTTAGATAATTATAATTTTTATTGGAAACAGGAATATTTTCAACGAGTTTATTCACCGATTGAACAAAATGCATATTAAACTCATCCGCAGTATAGCCAACGTAGTTATCAGCATAGCCAACGTAGATTTAAGCGAGAATACAATTGAGACCGTTCATTCTGGGGTTACCGTGTCTATAGTTCACCGTTGACCGCCAGTATTACGGAAGAAGAATGCACGTTCCAGCTAAACAGATTGCAATTGTAATGGAATTCCTCTGATCAGGAATTCCACTGTAGGAAATGTTGGGAGTGTCATTCATGTTGCTGGCACCAGTCAGTTTATCGCTATTCTCTTACTTCAACGCGCATGACCACTTTATCCACCTACAAAAAAAACATCTTTTTAAAAGCCCCACAATTTTGAAGTTCAATTCATTTAGAAATCAACATTCAACAAGCAATCAAGAAACCAGGGATTGGTATTCAGGAGCCTGTAATAATTATAGAGAAATCCATACATAACTCTCAAGAAGTAATCAGCTGTCTTCATTCAGCTCTCTATCATGAAGTCCTTTTAAGATCAGCCAATTCTTTACTGGCTAGCCAAACTAGATAAATAGTAGTTAGTGCAAATAAGAGATCTAACTAGCAACATACACCAATCTTCTATGCTACCATTTTCCTAACACTGCTCTTTGATCGGTTATTCAATTTTCTAATGTACTCTTTCTCCTCATAAGGTTCGCTAAAAATTGTATATAATTGTGTAGTGGAAGGACGAAATCGAAAAATAATAGTTTGAGTTTGGAATATTTTATAGTATCCAAAATTGTATTTTTGTTAATATTTTATAATTAACTTAGTGCTGTGAATTTAACTTCAAAAAGAGTGTATTTTACTGTCAGGTACTGTAAATTCGGATCAATAAACAAAGGCACAAAATCCCGTTAGGGTAACTCCTTTGTATAAGAGAATTCCCCCGCGAGAGAGAGAGCAATTCTAAAGAAGAGAGTCTAACATTAGCTTTCAAAGAGTAAAGAGTACACAGTCTCACTTCATCCTTCAATCAGGACACTTCAGGAATTGCTCAGTGCCAATGATAGATATTTGCCTTTATACTAGATAAACGTTATTTTATTAAGATACAGTGTGATATTGTAATATACTTAAATTTACTAAGAGATAATATAATTATTTATAAAACAGTGGTGACTTCTTAATTATTCTTAATACTTCTATCCTTTCCTCAAACAAACATACAAGCCCTTTTCGCTAAAACGCTCACGCCACATTGCTACCTACACACATCAGCACACCACTACATTACAATTGCAAAGGTGTTACTCATAGGTTGTTGTTATGTCAAAGCAGATTGTGCGAGCGCGTACATTGTCATCCGATCAGATAGGATCTAGACAAAAGTTTGCTTTACTATCCAATAATATCCCCTTTAGAAGAAGTGCTTCTTCCCCTTAATATAATAATAACCCCTTAAGAAGGCTAGCTGCTTCTTCTGGGGTTGATGAAGGAGAGAATTTGGTGTCTCAGAATGTCTGTTGGTCTGGTCAGAATGAATTAACAGAATACGGTTAACAATCTATAATATAATAAGTGATACTGACTGTCTGGACTATACACTTGAAATGATTATAATACCATAATAACTAATGGAGTATGGTAGAGTGGTGAAGGGTAATGACACGTAGGGATTGGCTATATGAACTCAGTAGTAATAACTGTTCTCCTATCTGTCTCCCGTCGCTGTATTTATATGGTTTCTCCCACTCCAGTCCGAGAGAGTGGTCGTGTCATTTTTGTCTCTCTGCTACGGTTACTCTCTTTGGATACTATTATACAGGCTAACAACACTTATACTGACACGTAAGGACTACAGAGATAGGTGAAATGTGCAATTACTTGGATTTAGCAAACTTACAAATTTACTAGCATTGTACACTTTACATATGACTGAATTCTATATACAAACCTGAAATATATTCTATGTATTTAACTTTATATACATTCCGTGTACAAGCATACATAAACCAGCTAATTAATGAACCCTAAATATTTGGGCATAATATGTGAGGCATTATTTTATTTGTTTAAAGAAAATATTTTACTACAATGGAAGTGTTTATATATAGTATTTACAAAGTAATCCAAGCTACTTACCAATCTTCTATCTATCCTATTCGTGTTGGAGTTTCCTATGGAGGTGTCTGTATCCCTCGTCTACACAATAAACCTAGCTGACTTACCTTCAGATTACAATACCTCCACTTACACTTTTGCCGACGACACTCTCTCTTCAACACTACTGATCCTGTACTCGCTGTCCGCTCACACCAATCTCATCTTCACTTCTAGAATTCTAGTTACAACGCTGGCGAATAAAAATTAGCCCCAACAAATCCAAATACGTTATCTAAACACCAAATCGACAAACTCCTGCCACCAGCTGACCATGTACAGTACTTTGGAGTCCTATATATAGACGCTCTGGACTTAACAAAAGGTACAAACTCTTATCTAGACTACATGACCCTTATTGCACCTATATGGACTTACGGACTCGAAATGTATGGAACTGCTAAACGAACCAACTTAAACACAATCCAAACTTTACTGTATCTTAAAATCCTCCGCTGGCATTGTGAGTGCCCCTTTTTATGTTAGTAATATAATTATTCACAAAGCTGGCAGAATTCCATTTATATCTGAATTTTCTAAATCTCCCTAGAATCAAATTCACCAAAACATATCTTTACACTGCTAACCATCAGTCTAGCCGCAGACCTGTTCTCAACTACACTTCCCTCCAATCGTCGAAGACCGCTGATGGGTCGTTGGCCTCGCGACCAGCTGGTCGATTTATGGTCATCATCACTGGATGACACCATTCAAGCTTCTCACGGTATTTATATTAATTTACTTGTTGTGGTTGTAGCGCAGTTTTAAATATTCAATAAAAGTTAAATTAAAAAAAAAGTATTTACAAAATAAAGGTTTGCAATATAGAAAATGATTTATATCACTATTATGATTAGTAAAGAACGTTGAAGGAGATTCTAAATTAAATTTGATTCCATCTTTTCTAAATCACAATCCAACTGATAAATAAGAACTGGTAAAGAACAAATCAGTATTTTATATTCTATATATTTAATGTCTTCCTCTAAGCAGCATTGCTGGAAATCCCTATTTTCACTTACCACCCACCCATGAGCCAGCTTGTTCTATCACCCCTTCTGTATTGTATTCTTCTTCAGTTTCTCTCAATGAACGTTCTTTCCAAATGAATCGTTCCAGTTATTGAGTTTGTTTATTTGTTCCTTTTGTGCTGCTTGATTTATTGCATAGTGCTTTGTTAACGCGTCTAAGACATTTGGTATGAATCATCCTTCTGTTAAAAATGATCAACAAGATTTAGGATGCCGACCAATAGGGTGACTATCTTCTAGCACAGCAATTTTCTTTTTCTGTTTCAAGTTATAAAAGAATTGTATATTGGATAAAAACTATAGACGACTTTGTAACCACTTCTGAAGCTTACCATTTAGGATTAGTAAGTGAATGAAAACACTTCGAAGCTCAGATTTCATATTTCATAATTATACCACGAAATCCGATACGAGTTAAAATCATTCAACCGAAAGTTGATTTTTTTTTAAAAACTTTGCATACTGACAACATACTTATAGGTCTATCAGTTTTATTTATAGTATTTTTCTCATAAAAAAAAAAAAATCTGGTGTGAAACACTCACACAATTTTCTCTTACTCAAGTTCTCAAAATTGTAACTGACAAATTTTATAGTTTGTGTACGAAATTTAATGAAATTCGTCGAAATCTAAAATAAAAAAACTGTCCAGTAGAAACGCACTTTCGGTTTACTAATTTTCTTGAAACTTGGAATTTTGGCCATCTATTTATTTCTAATTAATTTTGTTTGGATGATAGAATTGTATAATCAACTATGATAGCACTTTAAAGAAAAACATAACCCCACCCCTCCTTCAAAAGTGCCCTTAAATGAATTTTCCCAAGTGAAATATTTTAAATAAAAGTTGTAGATCTCTGTATGTTTAGTTTGTATATAAGAAGTTTCAAGAAAATCGTCGGGGCCGTTTTTGAGAAAATCGTGAAAAAGTGAAAAAAATCATTTAGTAAAGTGGTAATGTAAACGCACTTCCGGTTATCCAATTTTTTGAAACTCGGAATTTCAACAACATATTCAATTCTAATTAACATTATTTAAATGATAATTTTTAATAAACTGAAATAGCACTTTAGATGAAAACCCCCCACCCCTCCCCCATAACTGCCCTTAAATGAATTTTCCCAGAGAAACATTTCAAATAAAAGTTGAGCTCTTTGTATGAGTAGTTGATATATCAAGTTTGAAGAAAATTGTCGGAGCCATTTTTGAGAGAAATGCAAAAATGTAAAAAAAAACAAAAACAAATAAAGTAGTACTTCCGGTTGAGGAATTTTGACAAATGTTCCAGTGTCAGATGCCATAAAGACTTTTCGCTTTTGCCACTTTTCGTTTTTGAGCTAAGCTGTTCACATACGCATACACACCATTTGCTAAAAGCAAAACCACTTTTTGGACTCAGGGGACCTCAAAACGGATATTTCCGGTGAAAAGTCGATATCGAAAATTTGACACGATTACTTCTAGTAAGAGGAAGTAAAAAGGGATTGTCAACTGTTATCTTTCCTATGAAGTGCTATTTCGGGCCTACCATATCTATTTCATTACGGTACTTTAAATGCTTCAACGACTACTTTTCAGCCACTCTAATATGTATGGTGCCAGATACACTACAGCCTCATAGGAGTCTAATAGTTGTTCGCAGGAGTCCATGATTAAATTGTCTTCCCAGCTCTTAATGAAAAAATTAAAAAGAAAGTAGATGCAGTAAAACACAATCGACATAATCGCCACATAATCGATCAACGCGATGGCAGTAAAACGGAATATATTCATTGCCAATGAATCATCTGATTCAGATGCAATACGTCAAAAGCATAAATAGGACAACATAAGTTTAAAAATAAAGCTATAATTGTTCTATAATCCTGGAGGTATCGTTTCAGAGCAAAAAAAAAAAGCAATAGATTCGAGTGGTCTTTCTCTTCTGGATACATCCAGTTCATGTAGAGCAGGATGTAATTATGACAGTAATTAGTTGCAATTGATTTAATAGAAAAATAAAGTAATATAGCACTTTAGAGGAAACAGGAAACATAACCTTATCACTCTTCCGTTTACATGAATTTTTCCGGTAAAATGTGTCGAATAAACATTGTACGTGTAGTTGATGAACCAAGTTTAAAGAAAAACATTGGATCCATTTTTGAGAATATCGCAAAAAAAAAAACTAAAAACATGTATTTAATACCGGTTGACCTTCATCTAATTTTTTTATCATAAGGATGACTGGGACGACATAAAACTGCTCTAATAGGTATTGAAACTGCCATAGGTTCCCTGGGAACTGAGTCTTATTGTCAGAATTTATTGTTTCCGAGAGGTATTATGAGGTTAGCATCAGCAGTTTGGGGAGTAGAATACTCTCACAAGGCCAATGGCGGCGGGTAACCGCATTATTCGCTGCTATTCGGATGGCTGTAAACAGAAGGAAACTGGTCTGTCAGGAGCGGGAGCATGGTTGGAGGAGTTAGACTGGGGAAGATCTGTGGCTTTGGGTGGTATGGCCACTGTGTCTTTCAGTCTGAGGTCATTGAATTGAATGCTGCTACCTTGCGGGCGAGCGGCAGGGAGAGATTAAAGAGGTGCGGATATTCTCTGATAGTCGTGCCGCACTGAGGGTTTTGAGCTCCAAATTGGTGGGAGAATGTAGGGTGAAGGCTTAATACCTTAGCTCGGAGGGGCAAAGTGCAGCTCTACCGGGTACCCGGACATGCGGGAATAGAGGGCAATGAGAGGGCGGATCGGCTGGCTAGGGAGGGACGCTCCTTACTTTTTTGTGGTCCCGAGCCAGCACTTGCCGTCACTAGAGGTTCTTGATAGTCAGATTAGACTTTGGGAGACGAGAGTTTTGGAGAAATGCTGGGAGGACATACAGGGGTGCCTCCAGGCTAAATGATTTATCAAAGGGACTAAGCAGGGGGTTTCAGACTACCTCCTGCCCCTTAGTAGGATAGGACTGAGGATCTTGGTGGGTGTAGTGAGTGACTGGACACATATGGGTGTCCAGCCATTTGCATATGGGGGACCCATATGTCAGAACTGTGATGATGTAGTTAGGAAAACAGTGTATCTCTATTTATGTCAGTGTCGCCGTTTCGCTGGTATTAGGTTTCGCGTATTTGGGAGTGCATCACTCTCGCAGGAATGCCTGGGAGGGTTGGATCTGAAAGATATTTTAGGATACTGTAGACAAACCGGTAGACTACCGGGGGAGATTAATTAGGGGGTAAATTGGGGGGGGGGAATTGGGGGATGATAAAGCCACATAGGCTTATGTCCCACGCCATAGGCACCCACTTATATAATAATAATAATAATAATAATATTGTTTCCCAGAGCTTTTATGAAAGAAACTTTTATGTCGAAACCGACGTTGTGAGTCACAAAACTGTTTATATTAAGTCACAATTATTACGCATAGCTACTTTAGTTTATTAAACAATACTATCATCTATATAATATTAATTAGAATTAAATATGTTACCAAAATACCGAGTTTGAAGAAAATCCTTTTTCAGAGATGTTTCATTTTGTAATATTGAAATTATAAAATTGTGTTTATTACACAAGATTGTTGAAAAAAAAAATAATAATTTTTTTTTTTAATTGTCAGGAGTAATAAGTATGTGAAACATGTGGAGTGAGCTTCCGAAACTTGTGTGAGCTAGGTCAGCCGCGCAGGCTGACAGAGCGGTCAGGGACCCCTAGTTGTTTTTTTTTTTTAAAAAAAAAAGAGAAGCTGGTTACTTCATTAAAAATAATAATAGGTAGTTTATTTTGAAATATAGATCTAAGTACATTACAAGTATAATTAATTGGTTCATAAATAACAGTGCTATCTCTTTTATAATGCATATAATACAAATAAGTATAGATATAATAATAATATCATTGATTATAGTTCATTATTTAAAAAACAATATATATATATATATTAAAAAATATTTTCTCTCATTAAGAACATAAATTTACATCATAGTAAAGCATTATGTATTAGAATAATCTTTTAGCTTTTACAAAGAGAATTAGTTAAATTCGCCACAGCTTTAATGCTTCAAAGGGCCTATCCCTAAATCAGAGTGCTTGCCTGTAGGGTGTTTGGTTTAGGATGGGTATTTTACTTTACTAAGCATCTATATAAACTAATATATATATATATATCATATTCATATAGGAAATTAATATATACATGTAAATAATTAATTAATTTTATTCAAAGCTTATTAGTTAATTTAATATTTATCAAAATAGTAATTTACATTTAATATAATTTTAAATATTATATGTAATTATTATTAGCATATAGTAAATACATAATTCCTTTATTATCCCATCAACTCACTTTAGTATTTATAATATTTATTACTATATCTTTCTGCGGAAACATATAGTAATATTATAATATATAATCATAGTTTATAGAATTTTTCTTTTTCACGTCAAAAGAGTGTCATTCATCGCTTGATTCATAAAATAATAATTATTCACTGCAAAAAAATGCAACATTTTTTAAATCATAATTCCACAAAAAATTAGGAATAAAGTTTCACTTGTAAAAATTTAGAAATTAAAAAGAAAAAGAAGGTGTTTTTATTCTTCGAGGATAAAATTGATTAAATTACATTAATCATTTAAAGTAAAATATAAAAGTTCATAAATAAAAAAAATGTACCAATTATTATTTAAAATTCTTAAATAATAGACTAATTTTTAAATAATAAGTTTGTTTGTTATTTTAGTTATAGGTAATATTCTAATCAAATTTGTCACTCACTATTACTAGCATTGTCATTTAAAAGGATATCCTGAGGTCAAGCGAAGGAAGAGTATGGGGGTGAAAGACATTAGACTAGAGAATTAGTGTGAGTTTATGGTAGTTTGGAATTTCTTAAATCTGAGTTTTGTTTACTTCCACTAGGAAAAAGTTGTCCTGGTCATTAACAGAAGGTTTAACTGGAAACATAATAAAAATCATTGACTATTGTTCGGAGGTTTTTGGATTGAACGGATTGGATATGGTTGAGGTTGTATGCCTGGCTAAACCCATAGTTCCGTGACGTATGTCCAGAGGGTTTGATGAGTAGATCACATCTCTAAGAGACTTATTTGGAGATTCCAAGTAAATCATTTGTCAATATGCATCCCAAAGTAGCGGTTAACATCAGAAACTGGAAGTGGAATTTGGTTGTAACAGAGTGGTGCGGTTGAAGTAATATTTCTTAAGATATCGGTAACACGCTTACTTTTTTGCTCTTATTTAATTTAATTTTCCATTTTTTAGAACCACTCTCCAAAATAGTGAGTTGATTCTGTTTATTTCTTTTTATATTTGTGGTATATCACTGGACCAGGATATGAGGAAAGGATAGCACTTTCGTTCTGCATAGAAAGAAAGGAAGCATCAGAGACGTTTTCCGCGGTAGGCTGCTTCATTTTGAGGTCATCGAGCAGTTTCGGACGTTCGCCCATCTTCAGGATGCGTTTGTCAGACAGTGTGATAACACAGACTTGCATTTCACACTGTCTGACAAACGCACCCTGAAGATGGGCGAACGCCCGAAACCGGTCGATGACCACAAAATGAAGCAGGCTACCACGGAAAATGTCTCTGATGCTTTCCAGCTCTGCGGAATCAACCACCACAGCAAAGAAAGGAAGGTTTGTAGGGTTACTTGGGATGTCTGCCGTATAAACCATGTATACACTAGGTTCTAAGATGTTACCTTGCAATCATTTCGAAAAGGGAGAGTGGGATAGAGAAGATGCTATCATTATTTGAAAGTGACGTCAGTGGAGTATAACCTAATGATAGGGTAATGGTAGATTGAGATGACGCTGTTCAGCTTTGACAGCATCCAGAAGTTCCATGCTTTAATCTTGGAAAATTTATCACAACACAAAGGCTAGTTGGCTAACTATGGTTTAACTTACACGTTTCTTATAGCCTTTAATTACTGTTGAAGCTGGCATTAAATTTTGTATCGGTGATTTCCAAATTTGACGCATTTATAGTGATAAATTTAAAATCAGAACAGCTCTTTGGTCATTTATCATTATACAGAGGCTGTATAAGTAAGTTTCAATTGAATAAATTTTGAGAAACGTCAGTTATTAACATTTCTCAACTCCCATTACGTCTTATTATAGAAATATAACTTTTCATTATAATATTTCCCTGTATTAATATGACAATAAAATATTTTTTTTTTTTTAACTTTTTATTTGTTATTTACAACTGTACTATGGTACAATAAGTAAATACGGTAAGGGTGGTAAATGGCGTGAGTGGCTTGAATGGTGATCATCCAGTGATGATCTCCATTAGTCAACAAGGTAATCGCTAGGCCAACGAGGCCTCAGTCGCCTTCGGGGGTTGGAAGGAAGTGGCGTTGAGGATAAGTTAGCTGCTAATGGATTAGGATGTGTTGATAAGTTTTTGTGAAATTTATTGTAACGTGTTTTAGTAAGTTCGGATATAAAAGTAATTTCGAGATCTTTATGTATAGTTAGGTTACTGACATAAAATGGAGCGTTTACAATGCGGCGGAGGATTTTAGATTGAAGAGTTTGTAATCGGTTGATATCTGTAAAGCTGAACCGTAAAGTACAAGTCCGTAAGTCCATATAGGTGCTAGGAGGGATAGATACAGTCGTCTTTTATTATGAAGTGTTAGTTTTGACCGGTGATCAAGTAGTCTGGCTAGAAGCTTATATCTTTTGTTTAATTCTATTCGTTTAAGTCGTGTATGAGGATTCCAGGTGAGTCTCTTGTCGAGGTATAGTCCCAGGTACCGCACATGGTCGGCTGAAGGAATAGGAGAATTATGTAAGTAGATAGGGGCAAGAGTTTTCCGTTTCAGTGTAAAGACTATGTATTTTGATTTATGTGGATTAATTTTTATTCGCCATTTTTGCAACCAAGGTTCTAGTGAATTTAGATGTTATTGTAGAGAGCGGACAGAGAGCGTGGGATCATTGTTTGTGGAGAGAATTGCAGTGTCGTCAGCAAAGGTGTATATGGAAGTAGAGGGAAGTGTAGGTAAGTCGGATGTGTAGATTGAATAAAGTAGTGGGGCTAAGACACTGCCTTGAGGTACTCCAGCAAGAATAGGATGTATATAGGATTCGGAAGTGCCTTCAATTATCTGGAAGAAGCGTTCGGAAAGATAGGATTTAAGAATGAGGTAATAAGTGTTAGGTAGAATTCGCCTGAGTTTTAATAGAGACCTTCGTGCCATACACGATCGAAGGCCTGTGAAATGTCTAGAAACACTCCAGCGCAAAACTCCTTGCGTTCAAGTGAAGTGGTGATGGTGTCTACTACTCGGTGAGCCTGCTGTATTGTAGCAACAAAATATTAAAGAATTTATTTGCGATTTTAAATAAAAATAAAAAAGAATCCTTTGATCATTAAGTTCCGTATCACAACTCACAAATATAAAATACAATTTTTCTGTAACAGTGTAACACTTGTAAATCCATAATCCAAAATAAATTAATTTTTTCTGAATCATATAATAATGTGACAAATATTCAATCAAAAGTAGTGACTTAAATTATATATTGAAACATAAGTGCGAAAAAGTACAAAAAGCAGCAATTACTTTTCCTCACAACTAATTTAATATTTTTTGTTTTTGTTTTTGGAAGTTCCTCAATGCAGAGGTTTTCCTCAACAAAATATTTCTTTTAATTTCAGCCTCCAACTGGATCTATCCCGGATATCCTCTTCTCTCAGACCGTAACCGTGGAGGCTTTCTCGGACGCCATCTATCCACTTTTCCCTGGGTCTGCCCCTTCTCCTTCTTCCCTCGGCTTCTCAGTCTAGGATCTCTTTAGCCATTCTTCCATCTTCGATTCTTTACATAGCCGTACCATCCAAGTCTCTTTTCTTCCACCTTCTTTGCACATTTTTTGAAACGTTCATTTTCTTTCTTATTTCTTCGCTTTTTACTCTTTCAAGCCTTGATATTCTTGCTGCTCTTCTCCAGTAATCCATCTCATTGGCCATAAGCTTTTTCCTTAAAGCCTTATTCAAGGTCTAAGTCTCAGCGGCATATAGTAGTATACTTTGTACCAGGCAGCTATATATTATCTTTTTTGGTACTATTTAGAATATTGCCGCTCCATAATATGGAGTTCAGTATGCCGATTGCTCTTTTTGCGCTTATATTCCTTTGGCTCAAGTCCTTTTTACTTGAAGCATCCTTACTGATGACAGAACCCAAGTATTTGAATTTCTCAACCATTGGGATTTTTATGTCTTCTATAGTAAGGTCTTCTCCGCTTGTTGTCGACATATACTCACTTTTTGCTATTTTATCTTTATACCCCATTTTTGATATGCCTCTATTACTTTTCGCAGCATATATTTCATTTCCTCCGAACTTGGGTATTATCACTTAGTCATCTGCAAATAGCAGGCTATGGAGATGCAGATTATTCTTAATTGTAATGCCCATCGGTGCGCAAGCTTGATTCTATTTTTTCAGAGCGACATGAATGTATATTTTGAATAGAGTTGGAGACATTGGGCACTCTTGCAGCAGACCTTTACTGGTGGAAAATTCTTTCGACAGGGCTAATCCTTCCTTAACTCTTCTACATCTATTTTGATTGTAGATTGCTTTCACTATATTTACGAGAGACTTGCCTATGCCTACTTCTTCAAGGCTTTAAATAGGAGGGCACGAGGTAATTGTCGTATGCTTTTTCAAGATCCACTAAGACAATTTCTGCATCTCTTGAACATGCTCTCGGTTGATCTCCCTGCTGTAAAGCCGCATTGTTCCGGTGATATGTCGATTTAGTATTATACAACTGTAATTAGCCCGACTTCTAGCGACAAATAAGAAAGTTTTACTAAAAAAACCCTAAAGCTTTTACAACTTAAAACGGAATTAAGCTTATACCAAAGAGAGCAAGTTATAGAAAACAGGAAGTATTTGACTGAATGGAAAAGTTATTTTTGAGTTTGAATAAGAATTTACGTTATTCGTATGTATTGAAGACACATTTTAAAATGCTCAAATCAGTATTGGCGAATGGGCTTCAATCACAACGACCTATTTCTCAACTAAAAATTCTCTCTAGATGTAAGACTGTAATGTAAGAGAAATCGAATATAACAATCTGAAGAGTTTAGGGGAATTACTAACTTTACTTTAAATAGTACGGTTCAGTCAACAAATCACCTCTGAAGAGACGTCAATCTAAAATTCAACTGTGAAGATATCCTTGACTTTTCCATCAAGCTACCTTGTCACAAGCTCACCACCATTAGAACAAGCAAGAGTTCTAAGTAAGTCACATCATTATCATGCGGCTCGCAACATCAACGCTCCACGAATCTATATCTAACATGTTAGTGAAAAGTTAATATAATGGAACCAATAGCCAGCAAATTTGCCACAGGCAAGCTGGACTCAATAGTTCCATCAAGGCACTCACAGCATCAGGACAGGAAATATCGTAACCCAAGCGCATATCACAACTACGCCTTACACTCTCTATCTCGCCCACAACTGTGGTGAATGACGTATGGGCTTCAACCACGACAGCCCATCTCTTGTCTAGAAACTGTCATTAGGAAATCGAATATAAGCTGACTATCTTAGGGGCTAAGGGGAGTCACTAACCTTAACTTTAAAGAGTTCGGTTCACTCAACAAATCAACTCTGAAGACTGTAATCAGACTACAATTCTACTTGAAGACTTCATTTGCTTTATCAGTATCAGCTAGAAACGTAACCAGCAGTCATCATAACTCTTCGTTCGTTCACGCTACTGTATCTTCGTTACCTCTTCTCTCCTCACTTAGTAAAAATCGTTTAATTATAAATTGTAAATTTAGTGATGTTATCTTATTTACACCATTTATCAAACATTATCCTAACATTTACATATTACATAGACATTTTTTTTAGGAAGGTTTCAAAACACCTGTTTCCGGTGAAAACTCCATTTCAAAAATCTGACATGATCTCAATGCAATATTTTCACCTGATTTTTCTTAATACTTCTAAATTTTGCAAAAAAATCTGCAGTTTAAGGTGAAATTAATGAATTTTAACAATTTCTTTTTGTGATTTTGAAGGTGCTCAGCGGCTAAGTTTCTTTGCACTTAATGGAATAATATATTTATTTGCAAGATCATTTCTAATATTGTATTTTTAAGTTCCATATTCACTAAAGCATTCACTTAAACAATTACACTTCCATTCACGCAAATGCTGTGGTGCCAATCCCGACTTCAGGCAGCCCTTCCGAAAATGGAAAGGCTCCCAAGTGTAGACGATGTTTTGACAATCAAATGATGTTGCCGGCATGCATTTCTGCATCCATTAATTCATTCATTCACGCCTTACCTTTGTTCACACTCGCATTCTTACCTCATTCATGCTCGCTAATAAATACAATCATCCTAATAAATACTCTCATTCTGTACTAAAGAACCCTCTACTCCTCTTTATCTTAACCTACTATATACAAAAAAAAGGTTTAATACATATTTATTACATATTAATAATTAGCTAAAATCCAGATAAAATTCCTATTTATATAATTTTATTACAAGTTCTATAATAAACCAATCTGTTTTAGACAGTGCAAGGTGTTATTTATGCTATCTAAATTGTCGCCCAAAACAACCTTTAAAATATTAGGTATTCCTAAGTTTGCTCTTAATACATTCAGGCTAATTCGTAATTTGGCCATAACAATTTTCGTTTAGCCAACAAAATTGCTGGAAGCCATATTCTTCTATGAAATAGATAGTATAATCCTGTAAAAGTATTAACTTTCCTAATTGGTCCTCTTGCATTATGGAAGATTGTTGCAATTAATTGTGAACATATATAAATATATAGTATTATCGCATCTTTTAAAAAAACAATTTAAATTTCTGAATAATAAGTTATTTATTTATAATATTTGCAAAAGAAAATTGTGAATTGCAATAAATAAATATAATTTCTACTTTATTGAATAAATAAATGCCCAGGTATCCTTGATGAATTATATATACATGTAATGGTACTTGTTTTATAGTTAATATGATGTTACATTCACCGGGTCTAATTAAATCTCTCAGTAAGCAGTAGTTACAGTTTGTTTAATATGCACAACTGTAACGGAACAGATGTGATTTGTTACGAGTTGTTGCTATATATACAGGGAGGGATAGATAGAGAGAGAGATGGAATGAGAGAGTGCCAAGTGTGCGAGTGTAATAGAGAATAGAAAGTTGGTTTGTTTGATATTGTTATAAGTCTGTATAGAGAGAAGTGGCAAAACTGGCAGGAGGTGGAAAACAACAATGTTGCCGGGTTGGAGGGGGTGTTCGGTCGGTGGATAAGCAGCCGTGCCAGGGAGTGCAGGAGATAGCGGGCGGCTCTGCAAAGGCCTTTTGCTCTTGTCCTCTCACTTTCCCATGGTCTATACCTCTCGGCACCCCTTATATCTGTATTCTACATTGCCATTACTATCTACAGTTTATAGTAAACTCTGGCTTCTATATAGTTAGTATTATTTCCAATAGAAGGTTCTCTAGGTGAATCTATCTAACTCCAGTACACACACCTTTCATGATTGTATTTCATCACGTTTTATTCCTTATTTTGTTTGAAAAACTAATTAAAGATAAAATCCTAAACAAAGTTACATACAAAAGTTTAGATATAATATTTTTCATTGATTAACACAAACTAATAATATGTTTTACCAAGATATAGAATATATTTCTTGGAAACTTTATGATTTAGTTACTCAATTAGCTTTTAAGAAATAATTTTCAGGCTGAATGGAATTCAGGTATTATTATTATTATTATTATTTGAAACAAGCAATTACACTTCCAAGTTTTGAACACGATATACCCAGTAAGTGATGTAATTAACCAACTGTGTATAGTATCCTAACCCTAAAAACTTTTCACCTTTTAAAAACAACTTGATTTCTGTATTTAATCAGATATATAATAAATTCTGTTGCTCATACGTATATATTAGTAATACACCTGATAGAAGTTTTACTCCCCGTTACAAATTTAATTATTTATTGAATGATATTTTTTTTTTCTCTCTCTCTCTTCTTGGATAAAAAAAAAAATAACCTGTTGTGAAACACTCACACAACTTTCTCTTACTCTAGTTTCAAAATTGTAATTCAAAAAAATTTTATAGTTAGTGTACCAAATTTAATGATTTTCGCCGCAGTTCGTCGAAATCCGTCGAAAACTGAAAAAAAAAACTGTTCAATAAAAGCGCACTTCCTCCGGTTTACTAATTTTCTTGAAACTCGGAATTTTGGCCATCTATTAATTTCTAATTAATTTTCTTTGGTTGGTAGAATTGTGTAATCAACTGTGGTAGCACTTAAGTGAAAACATAATACCTACCTTTCCTCCAATAGCCCCCTTAAATGATTTTACCAGAGTAAGGTTTTTAATAGAAGTTGCAAATTTTTGTATGTGTAGTTGATATACGAATTTTGAAAAAAAATTGTTGGAGCCATTTTTGAGAAAATCGCAAAAAAGTGGAAAAAAACCATTCAGTAATGTAGTACTTCCGGTCGAGGAATTTTGACAGATAATGTACTGTCGGATTCCATGGTGATACGTAAACGAATTATCAAGTTTGAAATTACTCTGATTTTTCGTTTTTGAGCTATGCTGTTCACATACATACACACACACACCCACACACGCTCACTCACATTTTCTAGTAACCAGTTTTTTGCATTCAGGGGACCTCAAAACGGATATTTCCGGTAAAATTTGGCACGATTACTAGGAATAAGTTCTTCTTACTAGGAGTAAGGGAAAGTAATAAGAGAAAGTAAAAATAATGTCGTATGAAACACTCACATGAATTTCTCCTTACTTAGTTATTGTTTGAAAATAAACTTCAACCTAATTAAAAACTCCACGAGGTAAGCATGATCTTCCAGATTCCTCAGGTCAACACTAAAATCTATTAATCAATATGAGAAGGGGTTTTTAATAAATTAAAAAAACGTCAGTTTCTAGGCAGACTCCTAGAAATCCATTGTAGTCTCTTGAATGGCGCTTGTTTTTTTTGACTACTCCATTACTGGTTACTCTTTACTTACTGATTACTTGTTATTGCTTCATTAATCTTCAAATTTGGATCTCAGACTCTTAGTAATTTAAAGATTGTTTGCTTAGTTTTAGATTCACTCAAGCCCTTAATATGTGGGTCTTATATACGACTTTTTCTAGCTCTTGGCTACAACACAGTTCTAGGGGAAAGCTTCGTTCTTTTTAAGTTGTAGCTAATTCGTTCGGACGGATATGTTGTGTGATTAGGGTGCGTCTTAAGAGAGCAGCAGGCTGAAGCTGATGGTGCTGGCAACATGTTGTTTTTCAAGCATGTTATGATGAATTTCCTCAACAGTGGATTGTTTATTCCATTATAGAAGCAGTGAATCTTCTCTGCGATAAGCTAGTTTAATCTACAACAGAATCAAAGTTGCTATATTTATTTGGTTTGTTTATATCCATTGTTTGTATTTATAACATAAGAAGTTTAATAAAGTGATATAGGTGTATATAATACATCGTACAATTCGCATCGTACATTCACTCAACTCTCCCTGAGTTGTTTCTTTTTAAAAACTCAATATTTCATTCACAACTCCACTAATGGAGTTGTTATTCAAGATGATATCGATTATAATTTCTTATCTTTATCCGATTTATGTTCGTGATATTCTTCTGACCGCCTACTTTTCAAAAGTCTTCTTCATCATGAATGTCACTAAAGCCCTCGAGTGAGCTTTAGTGGCCGCCTCTTGCAAAATTTTGCGCTAGTTTTCCCCATCTTTTGCGGCTGCCTTCCATTTATATAAAGCAAAGATGGTTGTTGCAACCTTGCTCAATTCCTCTGATCATCTTTGTCTCCTGATCATCATACATCATCTTAGTGCGTCTCATTCCTTTGATCTTGTCCTATTCCACCTTTCTTACTATTCAGCTGCCGCCGTCCCTTCTTACAAAATGTCCAACCCTGCGTAACCTTCCGAGCTCCTTTACTTTCACCAAATTTGGTTCCTTTCTCATACTAGTACTCCTTATTTCTTGATTCAATCTCCATCTTCAGGTGTCGCTCTCTCTTATTTGCTTCGGAGAAAATTTGTAAGCCTTCAGTTTTTTTTTTTTTGAGGTTATTCGGATCGTACGTCACAACCAATCGGATTGACGACTGATCATGATTCTGGGAAACAAATTGTTTCTCAGGTTGCCCTGAATGCCGAAGTAACACTGATTTGCTAAATTGCTAAAAAAGAGTCGGTCTTTTTATTTCTAAAAATATATTAACTAGCGATCTTGAGTAAACGAAGCTACTAACTTTTCATATGAGATTTCTGAAGAATGGCCACCTACAGTACATAGGTTTACTTTATCTTAGGCGGCTTATTCTTACACCAATCTTTCAGCGGCAGATATTAATTTTTTGAAAAAATTACAAAAGTAATACTTATATATTATATATGTAACTTTTGCTGTTGCATAGAAAACTTTTTAGTCAAACTGATTTTGCCTAACATTTAACAAATATTTTTCATCTACTTTTACCAGGTAAAGTAAGGCATTGTGGCGAATGAATGTGAATATGAAACAATCAATGATTGTTTACCGTAAACTGAACACATTCAATACTGTAAATATTCCCCTATTGTTCATATTTAGTGAATGTTTTAGTTTATGACATGTGAACATAGAAGAGGTGGTTATAATTTAATTAAGAGCCTGCTACTTGCATAGTATTTTACTGAATTTAATCTCCGTGTGATTTGCATAGGAACATATGATTTACGTAGTTAATAAACTACTCTTTATTTTAATCTAGTAAGTGTTTCATATTCATTACTTTATCATAAGATAATATCTACAGCCCCCACATAAGCATCCAAATTGTGCCTACGCGGTAAATACTGCTTTCAATGCTTAGATGAAATCGCACTTAGCAGCTTAGTTGCTCTTCAAGATTAGTGTACTAGGTTTCCAGATTTTTCTGGTTTAGTTTCATAATGTCGTAGAATAAGTATCACAGTATTTTACTAGTAAAAAGTAAGTAAAGTAAAATAATGCCTATTTTTTCAGGCGGGCTTAACGTCCAACTACCAAATTAGGTGTGGACGGGGCGGAAGCACCTACTTTACTATTAACATTTTTTAAACAAATATAAAATTTAACAGTTATACGCTGGACTCGAACTGGGGTCCTCCCACTTACAAGTCCATACTCATAACCACTACACCGACACCCGCTCCTATTTTACTAGTAGATAATAGTTCTATTCTATTCCAGCTTCCTTCCAAGAAAGTAGAATGCACTTAGATCAATTTTACTGCTCTAATAAGTTCTTTATAGAGGCTAAATACGTTTTGTCACTAAAAGCCACTTCCCATTTATTAGAATTAAATATATTTTAATTAAAGGAAAGCCGTGTCTAATCAGATAAGAATTAAACTTTTCTCAACTGTTGTGTAATCTGTTAAATTTTTGGGCTTTCCACTATTTTAATGATGTTGAAAGAGACCTAATTTTTTTTTAATCAACTAAACTAAAAGGAAAATCTTTTCAAAAATGAATGTCTTAATTAAATTGATAAGAACATAAGATTCTGGGTTACCCAAATTAAGTCTTCTGAATTTATTAGATTGGAATAAAAATTCTAATGGCATCCCCTCCCAGAAATAGTTGCTGCAGGTAATAATTTACTTATTTATTAATATATTTTATGTGTTCATTTATTTGAGAAACAGATTTATTATACAAATTAGACTTTGAAAATATTTTTTATTCGAACAAAAGGGGAACAATTTAATTTTAAATTCTAATTATCGTTTCTTAATATTGAATCTAGTTTTATTGTTCTTATTACAGTAAAAATATAAAAATAAATTAACATATTAATTAAAAGACTTTAATTATAAATAAATTTACTTTAACTTAAAAATAATTAAGAAGACTTTAATTTCCTTCATTATAATATAGTACAATTACAAATATTAGACAGATGTTTTCACCCATTCTAATATAACACAAGAACGCCTTCAGTGTTGATCGATCTTCCCCCAGACTTGCATTGGCTCATATACAGAGAATCAAGGAGTGAATATTCAAAATTATCATTGAAATCCCAAATAATAATGTATCTAATAACACATTAAATCCACACAGTTCTCTATATCGATATTAATTCTACAAATATAATAAATACATACTCCATTATAATATATTAATGATCTTTTACATATAACAGATTGGTGGAATCAACCTATGCAGCTCACATATGTAGTGGTAGAAATAAATGAAAATATATTTTATTTCAAGAAAATCATTATTTGAAGGATATTTGATGAACGTTGGCTGGCAAAAGGGTAAAAATGCAGGTAGAAGACCACCGTTAGAAGAGAGGTCAGAGAACTTAGGCCAGCTTTGTCTTTTGCCCCTATTTGCTATCACACAAAAGAGCAGGATTTGAACTAGCAAGAGAAAGCATTCTTTCAAGAGAGTCTAAATTCTGCACTCAACCAAATCAGCCTAAATTGAACATTCTGCCAATATTATTCAAGGAGTCAACATCAGTGCCAGTTACAAGTTAAAACATAAGAGTTTAAATCAACCTAGCTAGTTTCTGTATATTTATAAGCGTATTATTGTGATATTATAATGTATTTAAATTTATTTAGAGAATAATATATTTATTACAAAAACATTGGTGACCTCTTACTTATTTCTAATACTTTTCTCTCTTTAAAACATGCATACTCACAAGCCCCCCCTTTAAAAAAACGCTGTGCTACAATACTTACAAACATACAGCAGCACATGACGTACACATTTACGTTAACACGTACATTAACATTTCACATACATACATACATACACACACACATATATAAAAACCACTTTTTCAGACTCTGGGGACCCCCCAAAACGTATTTCCTGTAAAAACTCGATATCGAAAACTTCTGACAAGATCACAATAGTTTCTCTTGCAGCAGTAAGAATGTTTTTACTCAATGGTTTGTGTTTAGAACAAAATTCCTCAGTAACGAAAATCCTATAAAGCTCAAAACTTGATATTTCGTTTAGGTATCCCACTGCATTGGATAGAAAGTCTCCGTTAAAATCCTCCAACCTGAAGTGCAACTAAAACTAAATCTTTTTCTTTCTTTTTTCTATTTCTGCACGATTTTGCTCAAAAATTGATTCCAACAATTTTCTTTAAAATTTCTTATACTTTTCTAGGGTGCTGCTGCCATAAAGTTCACATTTAGATAAACATATAAAATTCCCACCACCTTATTTATTTATTTGTAAAGTGTAATGGGATCCGAATTATTAAAAATGCATAGGATTTAAAAGAAATTGGCTTATTTCAGCATTTATAAATGGCTCTTTTTGAATTAAAATACCATTAGTAGGTTGCTTTTTATATAGACGATTAGATTATTTTTGTAAATATTTTTATAGTACATAGTAGGATTAGGATAAACTGGAATAGAGGAATATCAAGTACTCTACATTATAATATATATATACGTAAAAAAATTAGTGTGAATTATAGGTTTATATGGTTAGGTTCTTTTACATGGAGTGAGTGTATTTATTTGGATGAATGTATTTATTAGCTAGTATGGATAAGGTAGGTTTAGAATGCAATTAAGGTTGGTTACGAATGAAGTTTAAATTAGGTTTTAAATTTTTAATAGCGCAATGTAGATTAATTAGATTTAAAAAATACAAAAAATGAAATGACATGAATAGGAATAAGTGCAATAGGTGCAAAGGACCTTAGCTTTTGCACACCGATAAAAAAAAAAAACAAAAAAAAAAAAAATAGGATCCGGAAAGCGATGAAGCAAATATTAAATGGATCACACGTTAGTTACTTCCTACCTAGGCCACACTAGGGAGGGAGAATTCGATTTATATATAGAGAGCGACAGCAGAACAACAGTATATCCAGTCAGCAACCTATCTACTTACTTTCTAATTACTCAGCCAGCCTGTGTCTTTATTATTCACTCGCTACGTAACTTCTATTTAACTGTAATATTCTTGCACTTTGTGTTCTTTTCCTTATTATACAGTGTTCAGCATTTCATCTTGCTTACTTTTATCTTATTCCTAAATACATTCTTTCAAATTCTTTCCTTCTCACAACCATTATAAAAGCAAACAAACATATACATTTTAGTAAACATTGCAAGTTTAATAAAAAAAATTTATTAATTATAATTACAATAATTGAAATAAATGAATGTTGGTTAAATATTTCGTATCAGATTATTTTTTTTCTAAATTTTATTATTTAAAAAAAAAAAAGTGACTCCATTATATTTTCAATTGTTTATGTTGAACAAGCTGTATCTTAATGTTTTAATAAAACAAATGTGGTCCTTATATAAGAATAAAGACATAAACTAATTATTCATTACTAATACTACAGTTTATTCCTACTGTACATATAAATTTTCCTAGTGTTTATAATTTATTTTACCTTCCATCTTTTAGATGGATGTAGCGGAGGTAGATGTATCCTTGCCTCCCTCCTTCCGGCTACTCACTCCATTTTGGTCTTACTTAACCAGAGTTTCTCTATGCTCAAGTCTCCCCCCCCCACACACTCAAACCCCGGAGTATTCCTTGGCATTAAAAAGATTTGTTATGGTGCTACTTGGGCTCCTAATACCCTTTAATAGCTACAATTTATCATACATAATTACTTGAAGTGTATATTCTTCTTGTAACAGTATTTTTTTTTTTTATATATTAAGTAATCATTGAATTCCTATGTAGTTATTAATTTGTTGGTATACTTTCTTCTTAATTTACATACTGTTCTTTTTTTTCATCATCTTCATATAAGTAATTATATTTTATAATGAGTTATTCAGGTAAAAAAAAAAAAAATGATTGTATAATATATTTGGTTGGATGTGTTGCATGTGTGTATGTTGTAATGTGTAGCCGAAGTGGTATTGAAAGGGCTTATGTGTTTGTAAGTTTTAGAGAGAAATAGAAGGATTAAGATATATAAGTAAGAAGTTACCACTGGTTTAAAATAAATATATTATTTCTAAATGAATTTAAATACTTTATAATAATTCATAATAATAATCTTATAAATATATAGAAACTCTTGCATGTAAATATTCTTAAACACAAATGTTCAAATTAAACACTTATTGGCACACTGAATTTATAATGAGAGAGTGATGTTTTGAATGTGACGAATGTTTTGAAGTTTTGAATTCATTGGTTGAATGCTGAAATTTAGACACATCAATTAATGCTTGTTTGTCCGGAATGAGTAATTTAGAAATGTCTTTCTAACGGTGTCTTGTCTAGGGATATCATTGACCTCAGATTAATTATTATTATTATTATTATAGTTCGGGTGTCTAATGGCGCGGGACCTAAGCCTATGTGGCTCTTATCCCCCCGATACCTCCCGTAACCCCTTAATTAATCTCCCCCGGTAACTTGCCGGTTAATCTGCAATATCCCAAGGTATCCCTAAACTCCAACTCGCCCAGGCAATCCTGCGGGAGTGGTGTCCTCCCAAATATACGAAACCTAGATCCAGCGAAACGGGGACACTGACATAAGTAGTGATACACCGTTTCCCTAACTCCGTCATCACAGTTCTGACAAATGGGACTCCGCGTCCTCCCTATGTTAAACAAGTGACTGGACCCCAAGTGTGTCCAGTCGCTATCCCTACAAGGTTCTCAAACCCGTCCTACTAAGAGACAGGAGATACTCCGAAATTCCCTGCTTGCTTGCCTTTATAAATCTTTTAGCTTGGAGCACCCCTGCGTGTCTCCCCAGCGTTTCTCCAAAGCTCTCGTCTCCCAAAGTCTAATCTGTTTGTCGCGAAACGTCTTTGTAACGGCCAGGGCTGGTTCAGGACCACAAAATGGTAATGATGATCCCTCCCTGGCCAGCCGATCCGCCCTCTCATTGCCCTCTATTCCCGCATGTCCGGGTATCCAATAGAGATGCACCTTACCCCTCCGAGCCAAAGCGTTAAGCCTTCTCCAGATTAATAGTTTTTAACAGATTCTCTAAGTTCATTTTACTGCACTAAAATATACTTTATTCTAAGTTAAAAATCACTAACATATTTTCCAAAATTATTTCTATTTTTCCATTTGCTTCTTCCGCTAAAACTGATTACATGGATTGTATATTAAGTTATTGATGTTTTAAAAGTTTTTTCTTGTTTATTTTTAATTATAAATCTCACTGCCATTGCAGAATACTCTCTAATCACATAATTAGCCAACATCATTTTTGTAAACATTTTTATATGTAAATATTGATTTATACATAAAATGAATATTATAAGATTTAGAGACCTTAACCTCCTTTTAATGCAATTATATATAAAATTACAAATTACTTGTCCTACCATAAATATAGAGATAGTGAGAGTTAAGTACCAACCTACAAAACTTGGCCGGTAGAGAAGTGATGATTATATTATGGCCCAATAGAGTGCTCTAAAAAACAGTGAACCAATCACTCACAACATTTGAAGTTAATGCCACAAATTTTTACACAAATTCCAAAAATATATTTTTGGAAAAAATGTTACAAATAAAAGCAACAATTTTTATTTGCAAAATTAGCATACCAAATTTACAGGAAATCCTTATAGTCGTGTTCGAGAAAATTCCAAAAAAAAAACTCAAAAAGCATGTCTATAGGGTCGCACTTAATTGTTAACCGATTTTCTACAAGATTAGAATTCTGTCAATGCTTTCAATGTGTCTTTAATATTATGCAGTGGTAAAACCATATATTACAATGAAGTTGGCACTTTAGAGGAAAGCATAGCGCTACTGCTGTTCATCCAGAACCCTCCCTCCGAATTTTCCTGCGAAAATGTTTCAGATAAAAGTAATAGGAATATTTATGTGTGTAGATAGTATATGAATTTTTTAAAGAAAATCGTTGAAGCCGTTTTCGAAAAAATTATAAAAACTGAAAGAAAATAAAACTTTCAGTTAAGTTACACCTCCGGTTGATGGATTTCGCCAGAAATCTTCGTGTGTGATGTGGTGGTAAACGAAATACCAAGTTTGCAGCTTCCAGCGGCTTCCTATTGCACGTGGGAACATTGTGTAAATTCCGTAAATTACATTCTTTCTTTGATTTGTCGCAGACTAATAAGGAAAAGGGAATTTCTAACGCG